>NW_011627124.1:249436-259536 GCF_000204515.1 Acromyrmex echinatior | reverse complement strand
AAAGAAGAATCTTTTTCTTGTATATTCGTTTTTTTTCTCGCGAGACTGTGTATTTATTTAATTTTATTTTGTGAGATACGCGCGAGATTTTATTATATGTATTTTTTTTTATTTTATTTTATATATTCATATTCGACATTAGAGAAAGTCACTTGGCGCACACATAATCAAAATTTATTTCTACGTTTTCCGTGTGTGGTTCATTTCGAGGGTATTCATAAATTTTTTTCTATCGTTACTAAAGGTATATTTATCGTATTGTTGGCACAGCATTGGCAGAGGAGTTATTGTAGCGATTATATCACCATTACTTCAGCGGAAAAATATAATTGTCATCCGAAGAATATCGCGTTCTCGGAATAGCGAGAGAATACATGCAAATACCGAAGATTTGCTTAGCTGTTCGAGTCAGAGAAAAAAAGGCAGCAACCGTTGCATCTCACGAAGAAAATTAAATTACTGAATTATGTATATTTAAAATTAATAATTCGAAACCTTCTAGAACAGCCGAAAAAAACAAACCGTTTTCTATTGTTTTTCTCCGGGTATGAGGTCAAATAAGCATCGACAAAACGAACGAGGCTTCTCCGCTGGTTCTCGTCATATTAAGTTGTATAATCTAACGCACTCGGAATAAAGACTTTGATTCGAGATAAAATTGAGTCGATTATTGACATTGGTCACAGTGTAACTATTTTATTATCCGAATCCCGTAATAATCATCAAAATTAGAAAAAAAGATCCTTTCACAAACTATAAAATATTATTATGAAACAGTAAAAAAAAATCATACCTTTTTCAATCCTGTCTTCTTCTGGGCGTCTTTTTCTTCTTCTTCTTCTTTTCACGACGACGACACATGTCCAATCCCAGAGCGCCAGAACTTATTTTTCTTCTATTTAATATGGCGTACACCAAAGTAACGATAACCAAACGCGACGGGAGCACCGGAGCGACTGAGCTGACCTGGATTGAACGAACAGTTCTCAGTTGAGGGTGGGGGACGCGCATGCACGTCCCAAAGTTCCCCTTCTCTCGTAACTGACGTCCGATTGGCACTCTCGTTGTCATGACTACGATCCCCAGCCAGTCTAATAAAAACGTATCTAACACGCAGTGTTCCGAATTCTAGCTATACAATTTTAAGGGCGGGAGAGCGAAATCTTGCATTACGTATTTGTATAATGCGGAGCACTCTTCGCTCGCGGTTGCGTCCGATTGGTTCGATTAGTGCTCCGTTGTCGCGTCGAGTCTACACATCGTCCAACAAACTCGTAACTGTATAGAATACATTTCGGACTCTAAGTGCGGGAACTGTTGCGTCTAAATGCGTAGAATCTTGCATAACGCATAAAAAAATAAACCGATCGAAATTTTTAATTTCTATCGAAATATATGCTCTAAGACGTTGAGCAGATATTTCGACAAGGATGAAAATATTGATTCTGCTGCTAAAGTTTCTAGCATCTAAATTATTACTCACATTTTTTATTGTGAAAAATGGATTATTATTTCTTTAAAAAAAAATTTTTAAAAGTGTAAAAAAGAAATAGAGGAAGAAGAAGTTCTGGTGCTCTGGAGCTGGACACGTGTCGTCGTTGTAAAAAGAAGAAGAAGAAGAAAAAGACGCCTAAGAGGATTGAAAAAGGTACGATTTTTTTTACTGTTCATCTAATAATTTCACCTAATAATTTAAAATATGTTTTCTTTTAAAAGTTATGTTCTACCTTCGAGATCTGTCGTAACTGTAATTAAAAACGATTGTAACATATTTTAAAAAGGTAACTAAACGATAAAAAAGGTAGTTTATTACCAATTAAACTGTCTTATGAATCTATAAACTTACTCTCTAAATCTGAATCAGTGGATAGTTACAATTATATATATATATATATATATATATATATATATATACTCAGTGGCATACTTCGTACTAATAATCAGTGAAGTTCAGCTAAAAAAAGGAAGAATGTTTAAATATTATATAACTAAAATACTGACATTTGCACGTTAATTTCAATCTTTCAATATCGTATTCATTGAATTTAAGCACTAAAACAAGATTATTAGATCATATAATAAAAATTAGCTGGATTAGCTAATTTTTATCTCATATTTAATTCACTAATTACCAGTGGCACTGATATCAGTGATTATCCACTGATTCAGATTTAGAGAGTATATGATACAATAATAAATGATTATTTGTCAAAACAAAGTAAATAAATAAACGGGCGTACGTGCGTGCTATTCGAATGTACATTTAAAACTTTATTGGCGAATTTTTAAAGCATTAGACTTATAAAATATGTAAAAAAAAAATAAGCATTATGTGACATTACTGGTATTCCGTACATATCATTTTTTTTTGAGAGACTACTGAATATTGAATAAAATACAAAACACATAGAAAAAATAATTGACTTTATCGGAAAATGTAAAAGAATTTATTTGTTTTCTTCCTTTTCTTTTCGATTCATTATGTTAATTAATATATATGTATATCAATTAACATTAAGAATATATCCCTAAGTAATCAAAAGGTTCTAGCCGCCGCTCGGTGTTTATTAAAAAGTTATTCATAAAAAATATAATTACATAGACAAATAGTAAAAATTAACTTCTTTTTTGTTTATTACTTATAATATTATAGAAAATGTAAATTTATTTGTTGAAAAATAAAATCATTACGTAAAAAGTTATAAAGATGGAACTTCGTTTTACATGGAAAGTGTGTACGTAGAAACAGCTGTATGTTGTGTCCCGTCGATCTCGTCCCTTCTACGGGGAGCTTCACTACCTAAAAAGGGATGAAGCCCTTCAAATTTTGTGAAGCGAGCAAATACATGTGTCATAGATATAGATAAACCAAGCATACATACCATATGCCAACAAAGGACTTTATCGAATAATACGAAAGAGGGATTGAATTTTCCGTTCCCCTTCTAATACGTATGCTCCCTTCACGTTTTTATCTCACATTAGAGATAAAATGAAAAATCCATTGTGTTCGTTGATTCTGAAACATGCCAGCCATGTCTCGCGTCGGATATTTCATTATCTATAATTATTACGTTTACACGGTACCCTTAATTAAGGGTGCCATGTAATATAATAAAAATAAAACAAGTAACAACTCTCGAGAATGTTAAATGTAAAAACAAAGAAAAGTTAATGAGAGTTTATTCGCGGTGAACTATACTTAGTGCGAGAATAAAAATCGTTTATTGCTAATTCAAAAGAATATAATTAATTACGCATAGACGTTTCGGCTTGTCTTCGAGCTATCATCAGTATGTTTAAACATTTATTATAATTCTCTCAATTCTTCATGGCGAGACAGAAGAGTGACGACTCAATCTCCTTATTCTATTGACAGAGGTTGGCAAGTGCAGTGGCAATGAATAACAGATGAAAATCTACACATATATCAAAATCGTTACCACAATTTTTTAAAGAAAAAATTAAGGCATTCACCCCTATAGCCATGAAAAAATAATTAAAATCGAAAGATCTGCAGATTGTCCATAGTGTGCGTAACAAATTCGCGACAAACGTTCTGATTATTACAATGGTTAACAATCGAGTGAGTAAAAAATAATACACGGTGTACAAATTGATAAATAAATGAGTGGTATTACCAACATATGTCAAAATATTACTTAAAAATGATTAAAAACAGGCGCATAGTTCAAATTAATGTAAATTGAGGATCGAGATGTATGGATCGTGATGCATAAAAACTCAGTATCAAATTGCAAGTTTAGACTATTTTTTTGCAACTGAATATGTAGCATTTACGTATCCGAGATACGTAGCCGAGATACGTCGTTTATACAAAAACCGTTCCTGATCAATAATTTCCGTGCCTTACCAATCGAAATCATAATTAAGATCCAATCTGTGTTCGGTGATAACAGAATGATTACTAGTATTTCTCGGATGTCATTACGGTGTTCTGAGATTCTCATTTTTCTTCCTATCTATCCGACATAGGAGACACGCAATCTCCTTGCAATATATCTTATACATTCTTTTTTACCTTATTAAACAAAGAATCTTTGTGTGTTTTGATAAAAACATTGAGCTTATTTAGGCTGAAAAATGCAAGGTCAACATCAAAGTCTTTAATAATGTCCTTAAATTTATCTGAGTTCTCCGAAACAACAGTTCTCGTAAACCATCACTTTTTAACAATATCTTCCGTGGGAGTTTTATTCATAATGTTTTGTTTTAAAGTTTCGTTACGCAATAACGATTTTAGGCGCTCATTAATTATGTTTAAAGATGAAATCAATCGGATAGTCATTATTTAAAAGTGTCTCGACGACAAAAATCAAGTTCTTTTTGTGATACTTTGGTTGAGATAATAAAAAGGCTCTATCAACCATTCCTATGATCGTATCTCTCTTTTGTAAGACAAGATGCTGAGAAAGAAATTCACCTACCGGAGAATGTAGGCTTATGCTATTAATCATATTCAAGAGCGTTGTTATTTTTGATAATAGTAATATCTAAGTAATTTAATCTATCCTCACTAATTTCGATCGTAAATTGTAATCGAGGATGAAACGAATTGAAAATCTGTAATATCTCTAAAGTTTTTTCAAATGAAGTTCCCATTGCAATATTGACTACATAACGAACATAAAAGGATATATGGAAAACTAGGTATTCAATGCTTTCCTCTTCAAGTCTTAATACTAAATCCGCAATTACTGATGATAGAGATGAATCCATGGACACCCTAAATTTTTGTCTGTAGATACAATTGTCAAATGAAAAAAAAATGAAGAATTAAAAACTAATTGTAAAGAGATAAAAAATTCGTCTTTTGAAATGTTATATATTTTTGAGATTGCGGGCCATCTGTTAGAGATGCTGTCAAGAGCCAAATCGATCGGTATGTTTGTAAAGAGGGAAACCACGTGAAATTAAAATAGAATTATTATCTAATCAAATTTAAAAACATCCAGTTATGAAACTGGCCAATTACAGTCATTCCATTCTTCAAAGGAATAGCTGTGATTGATTTTATAATTATGGATATTATTAAATTCGATTAAGAGTATTATGTAAACGTAATGTACAATAAAAAAATGACAAGTATTAAGCAAAACAAATGTTACGTTTTTTTCGATATTTATTAGTTATGAAAAAATTTGAGTATGATGATGAAATATACGTTTCTGTGAAATATATTTCATTAATTACAAAAAAATTAGTTGGCTTATTTGTTAAAAATAAAATTTTATTTTGTGTCGTATTTAAATAAATATTTATTTCAATAAATGTTTATTTAAAAATAAATATACTTTTACAAATAAATATTTAATTATCTTTTTTTCAGTGTATATCTTACGAGAATGATAGAATCATATACCTATGTCAATGTAATCGAAGAAGGGCGAAGGCCTTCCCCCTTTCAGTCCCGAGAGTTTTTAGAAAGCCCTAATCCTCCTAATGGGGGATTATGTAATGAAACTCCCCCATTGCAATACGCAGTGTGGACACAAACAGGAAAGAGGGTTGCTAGAAGAGAGGAGCTCTGTTCCGCCTATCATATTAGTAAATTCTAATTGGGAAAAAATATTGAAGAACTAGACATTAAAGTGCGTTGTAAAATAGAATATGAATGAATGTTCATTACTGCAACATATACATTATGGCTTTGATATATCATACGTTCTATGTTATGTAGAAATCTGTTTAATTCTTTCAGTTTTTAATAGTTCATAGTAATCACTTTTTAAGATGATGATGTTTTTAAGATGAATTTAATAAGTGATCAGTAAATATGTGACAATAAATTTTGTTTGTTGTGATTGCTGCTAGTCTGCTATACACACTCCAACCAATTATTAGTAACAGAAGCAAACTATATAGAATCTAATCTATCTTTCGAATAGACTTCAAGTTCGTTTACATAGAAATTGTAGATGATCATGAAGTCGTAAATCGTAGGAAATTGACCAAATACAATCAAATATAAGGAGAATACTTGACTGGAATTAGTCAATTTCTTATGATTTGAGACACTGCAACCGTCTACGACTTTTATATACGTACATATAAGTCTCTTATTTGCTAGCTTATGTACTATTAATTATTTGCAGGGTTGGCAGTAACGCGTTAGTAACGTTACGTTGTTATCTTGTTATAATAATGATTTGATAATGACATTGTGAATTTTTTATAACGGTAATGATATTTAGAGTTAGAAAAATGGCATTAGAGAAAAATCAATCGTTACTTGTAACGGATTAAAAAAGTCATTCATTATTGAAAAAGTTACGTGGTACTCGTTATTTATTACTTTTTTAGTAAAGTGTGATTTACACGGGGTGACTTTTATTCGCTAGAAGCCGCGTCTAGTAACATAGCTAATTCGCTATGTAAACTTCTACTAAAACTTCTTCTAGACATGGGTTTGTTCTTATAGCGTATAGTCACGGCGAATACCGCTTTCAACGCTTGTCGCTGGCTTGTCGCTGGGTTGTCGCTGGCTTGTCGCTAATTTCTTGCTGCTCCTCCAGAGCAAATTTTTAAGTCGCCAGTCGCGTGAAAAGACGAATTTTTCCGAAACGCCTCGACCACTCAGACCATAAGCATTAGAAAATAATCATGTCATCGAATGACATATTTCGAGTCGCTGTTGTGCTTTGTTTGACCAATTATTCGCTCAATCACTAACGACTACTCGACGCTGCGACTTCAAAATTTTATACGCTAGCGAATAAAAACCAAGCGTGTACAAGAAGCTTTTGATCAGCGAATTTGCTGACGAATTAAGAAGCTTGCTTCAAGCGAATAGCAGCAGAATCGAGAGAATTCGCTGGCGAATTGATGACGTCACTAGACGTGGCTTCTAGCGAATAAAGTCGCCCCGTGTAAATCACGTTTAAGTAATGCGTAATGATGACAAATTATTTTAAAGAAACATAAATAATAAAACTTTTAAAACAAACATAAATAATATTAAATAATAAAATTAAAATTAATTGTTCGCTATAGAAAATAACGAAGTAACTGAAAAAATAACGTTTGCAAAAATAACAGATAAAAAAAGAGTATTTTATCTGATCAAGTTTGATATCCAATCAATTGGAAAGTGCTGGCCATAAAAGTTCAAGCGACTGTTTTCATAGGCTCTCTTAGGCTGATGGCATTACATTTATCTTAAGGTCAAGCGAGTATGTGTCTTTAGCGAGAATATCTATTTGATTTTTATTACGTGTCTGTATCTGATACTACGCATTCGTTCTTATTCTTGGCTGTATAAATTATTGCAAATCGATATAATCGAAATAAATATCATTGCAGTATGGGAAAGAAGTGTGTGATGATGAAATTTCAGGATATGAAAACAGTGCTTGACACTTTGAAAATTGAGGAAGAAGTAATCCAAATCTTATAAGCAAGTAAATTTTTTTCTTGTAAAAAAATTTATATGTTAAATGATCAATGCTTGTTTATTCAACTATGTGTAATTTGATTAGTTAACGTTATCCGTTCAAAAATGCGTGCAGGTACTTGATCGGACAAAATGTGATCGAATAGCCCGTTCAAAAAGTAACGAAAGGATATTTCTCGTCGGACATTACGATGAATTTATTTCCGATTAAATGTGATCCGATTTTTTTCGTTCGATCAAAATAATCGGAAATAACTGTTTGTTATTTGAAAGGATAATCCGATTATTATAATCGGAAAAAGCCTTATGCCTCTCGCACACCAGCGCGATATTTATCGCGCGCGATATCCAATGAGTGTACAGCTTTAGAGGCTCCATACAATAAAAGGAACAGAGAATAAGAATTTCAACCTATCAGAAACTGTGTATTCCACAATACATGATTTCTGATATCTAAAGCTGTACACTCATGGATATTACGTATCGCGCGCGACGAACATCGCGTTAGCAGGACCCCCCCTCCAAACGTCAATTGGAGGGGAAAGGGGAAGGTATTCAACTCGAGGGGTGTTAGGGGCCGAGGGGCCAAGGGGTGCGAGTCCCTACGTCAGTGATTGCTCCTGCGCAATCCACCACCTCCCACTAATTACGTCTTCCTTGAGAGAATGATATTTTCCCGGGGAAACACCTGACCTTTCGGAACCTATTTCGAAACTCCCGGGAGCGACACTCCGCAGTACGATTCATGGAGTCGAACTGAACGGTTGAACTGAACACTCGAAGAATAGTAAAGCTACCAGTAATCAGTCAAGAATTGATCGGTGTAGTGCAGATTACGAAGCGGATTGCGGAGTATCACTTCTCGAAGTTCCGAATTGGGTCAAAGGTCGTTTCCTCTCCCAGACCAATTAAGAAATTTATCTTACGTAAGGTAAAATTTAACCAAAATACTCGATGTGTAAAAAAGAGATGTCAATTTTGACGCGTATTGCCGACGGTGTCCGTGTGCTTTAAATAAAGTAGTCTGTTTCTCTTTACACATACGTGTCCATTTATTTCCGCGAATCGGGAGTGTGAACTTGTTGCAATATTGTTGCGCTCGCGTCTCTAAAGCGTGATTTACATGGGGCGATTTTTATTCGCTAGAAGCCGCGTCTAGTGACGTCATAACGAATTCGCTACTAAAAACTTCTTCTAGACGTGGGTTTGTTCTTATAACGTATAATCGCGGCGAATACCGCTTTTGACGCTAGTCGCTAGCTTGTCGTTGACTTATCATTAGTTTCTTGTTGCTATTCCAGAGCGAATTTTTAACGCGTCAGTGTGAAAAGACGAATTTTTCCGAAACGCCTCGGCCACTCAGATCATAAGTATTAGAGAATAATCATGTCATCGAATGACATACTTCGAGCCGTTGTTGTGCTTTGTGACCAATTATTCGTTCCATCACTAAGGACCACTCAACGCTGCGACTTCAAAATTTTAGATGCTAGCGAATAAAAACCAAGCGTGTACAAGAAGCTTTTGATCAGCGAATTAAGAAACTTGCTTTAAGCGAATAGTAGTAGAGTCGAGAGAATTTGCTGGCGAATTAATGACGTCACTAGACGCAGCTTTTAGCGAATAAAGTCGCTCCGTGTAAATCACAATAGAGTCGCAATTCACCGTAAGAAATTAATCAATCACAGTCGATTATTTTTGTCATGTTCAACTATGATTGGTCAATTTCTCAACGGCTTACGAATTGCGACTCTATTGTGCAGCAGGCCTTAGAGATGCCACGCGAGCGCAACAATATTGCAACAAGTGCATGCTCCCGATTCGCGAAATTAAATGGATACGTGTGTGTGTAAAAAGACAGACCACTTTATTTGACGAATATTAAAATCATTCGCGTTTTTGTTCAATTATGTAAAAAGCCATTATTATATGAAATGGTTCTATGTATATGACTAAATTGAATCTCGATTTTTCGATATACTGTATTTGGAGTGCTATTTTCGCAAATCAATGTGACTTGCTACTATTTTGTATAATTTATCGCATTCTTAACGACATCATGACTTTGAATCATTTTAATGACAACGTTTGTATTTGTTAGCGAAAGATTGATAGTCAAATAAATTTTTTGCTTGTCAGATTTATCATCGCATATTAAACTGTTGTATCCGACCCATATCGACATATTTTCTATTTGTAGTACATGCGAGAGCATCCACGCTAGATCAATTTGTTGAATGGATTTAAGATTCACTGGAACTGAAATACACAAAGGCAGTAAGTTTTCTATTAATCTTGGCTTTCGTATACAATTCTAATTCATGTGTAATTGCGTCAAAAATTCGCCGTCTCTTCTTTAAAATTATTATCGTTGGAATCACCTTCAACTACATTTTCATTATTATCAGTTTTGTTAATAATATATCAACAGGTAATTATTTCTTACTTAATTTTAAATAAAAATTCTTCCTTAATTAAATTAATTATTTCTACTAATTTATATTTAATTTCAAGTTCATTAAATTTAATAATGAATTAAATATATATATCCCCAAATATATGAACTCATTCAAATAACAATAAAATACACATTAATAAATTTATATATAAAATTCTATAGGGTCTTCTCGCCTCATAATTTCATCTAAAAATTGTGTTGGTGTCAATGTGTTGAAATATTATACCC
>NW_011627124.1:132319-242616 GCF_000204515.1 Acromyrmex echinatior | reverse complement strand
TCAGCAGGAGTAGAACAATAAAATAAGACACAAAGAATTACTAGAAGAAAAGGTGTAGATTACTGTACTTTATCGACAATTGTAAAAAATGTTCCGATTCATATAAAAAAATTTCACAATTTTCTAAAAAGTTATAAATTATTTATAAATTCTTAAAAATTTTGAGAAAGCTTTTAGAATGATATTGCAATTGTCGAAATGAAATCGAAAAAAATGTTGATTCGACCTTTGAACGAAAATATTCAAAATATAAGATTACGTATCACAAATTTATATCAAAAATATTAAAAATGTATCGAACTCTCATTGCATTCTCTACATACGTAATTTTTTATCAAAGAAGAAACGAAATTATACTACATTTGTTAACTAAGTTAGAAGATAATAATGATTTATTCGATTTCAATTTTAATTTTTATTTGTTTATAACTTAATATTTAACAAAAGTCTATTTGATTTTAATATGTAGCAAAAGGAGATCGGATGGAAACAAAATTTTATATAATACCTTGGTTTGATCAGAATAAGTAAGAAAAAGACGTAAACTGAGAAATATTAGATAATTATTAAAGTTGACTATTTAGGTTAATTTAAGGTGATCGAAGTAAGAGTAATAAGTATGTATACCTTTATTTATCTATTCGACTTAAGATTTTTTATTTATTTATTCGGATTAGTTTAACTAAAATAAAAGTTTTTCTATACACTGCGTTCCGTATACATTTTGCATTAAATAGACTTGTAAAATATAATAAAAAGATAACAGTAAATTTGAATTTAAATATCTTAATGTAGATAAGTAATGAAAAAGGTCAAATGGCGCCGACTTCTTTCATTGCATTTCGTGCGTATAATTACTAATTACTGGTTTTAACTATCGCTTTGTAATATAAATAATACAGTATAATTTATACGCGGAAGGAAAAATAATGAAGCTATGCGGCGTTTTACTTTACAGATTTAAGTGTCAAAAGTATGTTGACTATATAGATAGATGTTAAGCAAAGTAACTTTTGGAAAGCCGCAGCATGCCTTTTGATTTTCTGCCAAGCAATTATGATAAATTGTGGCACTTTCGTTTTGTGGAACAATACGAATTTAAAATGGAAAAAAGCAGAGGAATATTTATATTCACGAGGAATGGTCCGACTTTCAAATTGTAAAATTGCTGGATAATTAAATTATTTTTGCTTCCTCACTGAATTCTTATATATGCTGTTTTATTACAATTTGCGTTTTTGATTTAAATAAATATTTTTAGACATCAATCTGTTTTTGGATTTTGCTAAGCAATATTGCATAATACTCACGTTCAAAACATAATGATAAATATCAGAAAATTTCACTTTCAACTCTTCATAAAAGATAAAAAATAAAAATGCAAGAAAGAAAATAAATTGAATAAATTCGCAATTTGACACTGTATAAATTTCGTCTATGTAAAATTTATTTTATATATTTTTATAGTGAGGATAGAACAATTATATCTTCAATTAAGTGTTTTCTCATTCTGTATATACAGAAGCGAAAATCTAAAATATGAATTCTCAATAAAAGAAATTATTATTAATTGCAATTTTAATTGTGTATTGTGTAGAAATGTACGTTAATTGTTAATTAATTTGTAATTGTTAATTAGATTGATTCTGCCAGCAAATTGCAGATAGGCGTATTTTAGATATCTGTTGCGCGACGCTCGACTATCGCCCTATAACGATCTCAGTAAATTGCGACGTGTCTCAGTTATGCCAGGATAAACCGAATGATGAGCTGCTGGTAATATTATAGTTCCCGAATAAGTGGCTCACTAAAATGAATTAGTTTATAATAAAAAAAAATTTTTTGTAATTATAACATCATATTATTTTTGAGGATAGCTCAAAAGTGAGCCAAAACATGTAAGCGGGTTAATTATTAATAAAGTTGTTTTGTTAACTGTATTGGTTTACACAAAAATTACCGTGCTTGACTCGTATTGCTCTGTTTTATTCAACCATTTCATATAATTTTTATTCCAGCCCCTGGTAAAAGTCGAATTCTTTATTAAATTTATTCGAGTTGGATTCGGAACTTGGCATGTTATGTAAAAAAGATTATAATCCTTGCGTATTGCTATTCTTTTAATTCTTAAAAATTTCAGCGCCAATGTACATGAGCATGTTTTGAAAAATCAGCAAGTTGCATTTAACGAAAATTTTTATAAGAAACAATTTTAGGTTTCTCTCTCTTTCTCTCTTTCTCTCTCTCTCTCTCTATTTTTATTAATGTTTATACAATTTTTTTTGTATCTATAATTATTAATAGCTTTTATTACTATTAATAGCTATTAAAATAAATAAAAAATAGCTATTAATAGCTATTTTTCCGTTTATTGACTTTTGTACTTATTTCTTGATAAATTCTGACATGCGATCATTTCTTTTCAATGGAGTTAAACATTGTTTTAAATACTTTAAATTTAATTTTTAAAGAAGATTTTTCACTGAACATTTTATTTAATAACGCTTGTATGTATATAAAAAAAAATGTAAAATTAATATAACGTGAAAATAATTGAATTTAACCGTCCGACTGAAATAAGTCTTTTTTTAGACAAGCTAAATTAAATTCTCACATTTTACCTTTAGTTTTGTTCAAATATAAATTTTTATTAAATAATATTATAGTTTTAACATTGAATTGGAAATGAGTAATGTAATAAATAGAGCATTGACCATAATATCTTTAATTATTTATTGCATTTTATCATTTTAAAGGGATTTTTTTTTATTCAAATAATTAACATTTACGCAGCTTTACAAGTTATATTTGCACATTAAATAGTGACCGGACAATTAAATAATTCATCATGAAATAAAGCTTTCGAGGAAGTTTTAGTTTGCTTTACCTGCTCACGAAGGCAATCACTACTTTGTACATATGCATGCATAAAATTTTTTAAAGCAAATTTTCATAAGATTAAAAAATTTTGGAACTTTCTACAAGTTAAATAAACTGTATTGATCTATAGAGTTTGTATCGTTTTAACAAATGGTAGACGTTATCAACTTACGATTGTACAATCGGTCATGAAAACAATTTGAAGCGTATTGTTATACATTCACGTTGTAACTCGTGGAATAATTTGAAAGAAACGAGAAAAATTTATGGAACAATGAGGACATTCTCTCGTAAAGCGAAATGCATTCTCTAAGGCTAATTGAAATAAAAGCTGGTCAAAATATATTGTGCTCGCGAGTTTGACGGAGCAACACATAATTGGAAAGTCGAGCACATTTATGAACGAACAATAAACCTCGCGGGATGATTCGTACATTCCTACTTGCTTTTCAGGCAAAGCTGGATTAAGACTCATGCTGCCTATATGCAATTAAATCATTATCGCTCTTATTCAGCAATTTTTTGGGAATTTTTTAAAAAAATCGTACTAAATTGTACATTAAAGCAAAACATAAATTGATGCAAAAACGTATGCTTAATGAAAATATAAAGACGGATTAAATCATAAAATCCTCAATACATTTTGTACCGTTGAGTGAAATCCGTATCTTATAATTTTTTTACATAGATTAAATCGGTGTACGACAATTTTAATATGCATTAGTGTGGATCCAACCGAATTCGCTATTAAATTAAAAAAAAGCCTAGACGCTAATATATCATTCTCTGAAATTTTTCTCTCGTAGAACAAAATCGAAACAAACGTAAATCGACTTTAGTAGATAATTTTCTCAATCATTCGCGTCTAGCAATTTTTTAGAAATTCTTTTAAAAAATATTGCATCCCTAAACCAGCTATCCCTATTTATAATATTTATATAATATTAATTTATAAAGTTTGGATTTAGCTGCGCTCGTTAAATTGCACAACAATAATAAAAGTTGAAACAACCAATAATCAAGCAAATAAAGTATTAGAAATTTTATTGAAATATAGTATCAATTTATACGATAAAAAAGAGAATAAAGCATGAAGTCAGTTATTTGAATCAGAATAAGTTTGTAATTATTCAATTAATAAAATTAATTACACATAAATATTTACTCTATCGATGACAGATGCGCGATATTTGTTGGACAGCTGTATATGAATTTATTGTTAAAGAATATATGTAATGCTATTAATATTGATATATATAATTTGCCGATTAAACGTTTATGATTATGAATGAACATCGGCGTGATTACTTTTTGTAAAAGTATGAAATGCTACATGCATGTCATAGGGCGTACATTTTTAAATGAAGCATTAGCTTTAGTTAATAATTTGACTGAAATGATATTTTTGATTAAAATAATAAACGTTTAATGTTTTTATTGTAATTAATCAATTTTTGATGCAAGAATAATTAAATATCACAAACTATAATTTGTGCTGTGGTTCTTTATGCTCTTCTTTTCATAATTTTAAAATAATAAATATAAATAAACAACCGAGCGAGATGTTTATTGCTAATTGCTTTAAAATTCATATAAACAAAAATCACAATTATTTCTTTATCGATGGCAGCAATATACACAGTATCCGTTGCCATAAATTCGAGCTAGAATTAATGAAACAAATGTTCTTACAATTTTTGTTTGCAAGTCTTATATGAAGATAATGAAAATTATTAACGATACAATAAATGAAGATCGCCAAACACTTGAGTATTATTTGCATCTCCTAACTCTTCGCATCAGCGTTATATAGGCTCATTAGCCTTATTCTGAATTTTTAATTGAAATATTTAAGAATATTTTATATTTTTATATTCTTAAATATCTTATTACATTAATGTATAAAAAAATAATGTATAAATCATGTATTTCGATAAAACCGGTTTCTGACGGTTTCAGATAGATTGAAATCTTGATATTTATTTCTGTTTTTAATATTTTTCTTTATTATGCGCAGAACTTAAGGCATAGGTTTGCAATTGAAATGATTTTGTTATCGATCGCAAGCCTATATGCTAAAAAATTTTAAGTTAATTTTAGACTAATCGATAATATGTAAACGAACGGTTGGTTGCGTAATGCGTTTTCGCTACAATCAGCAAATTAATCATTATTAGATCCAATATTTGCTGATTTGGAATCTGTAATCGACATTGCATATAATAGTACATTAGCGCACTTGTTCTCTACGTTGGCAAATACAAATAATAATGATTGTAATTACACACGCTCGTGCGCGCGCGCGCACATACTATTTTATTGCCATCTTTACTGTGTTCAACGAGCGATTGAATATATGTATATACATTGTCAAGCCTGTGTCTAGGGTCGCAGACTTGTCTAAGTAGATTGGTTCAAGCGTTCGGCTAAAAGTCTAAAGAGCGCGTCAGCGTCATATTTCAAATCGACAAAGAGAAGAGCTCTGTTTTTCAAAAATTCGATTGTGATAATTATAATAATAATTGAAATAAAATCGGAAATTATAATAAACAAAAATAAGTAACAAAATATATTTAAAACTTTTATTTTATTTTGTTTCTCAGATAGAATACATTTAAAATATATAAATAAAAAAATATATATATATATATATATATGTTGGAAAACCGGCCAACCTCCCAATTTCTATATTCCGGTATTTATTCCGCCAATCCTTATTTAGGCCCGGTGGAATTCTTTTTCAATCTTTTTCCTCCGTTACTATCCATAAATAGACTAGAAATAGACTAAGCAAAACCTGTGTGCTCTATTTGCCCTGAATCTTCATTCTCTGGTGATTTAATCCAGCTAACGAGCATAAGATTTAAATAATTGTTAAATAGTCGTCAAATGTTAATTAATTAATAAAGATTATCACGTCGATCTATAATATGTAAATTAGTTGTAATAAATAAACTTATTAAGATATAACCTTGTTCTTTATCTTTTGTTCGATTGATAATGATCAGGAACAAAAAACGTTACTAATAATTTTATATTATCTTTCTCTCCTTCTTTAATTTTAAAATCCTTTAATTTAATAAAAATCTCGTAGTCGTTTAACCTTGCCCTTTTCAGAGATCGCACGTGGTCCATTCCCGAGTGAGTTAAAGGGATTAGATTCCTTAATTCGAAATTCGGATCGCACCGCTCGTAGAAAACAGGTATCATAACATCTTTTCGGGACGTTGATCCATATTCCGAGGCGAGCACGAAAAAGATGCATTCGATTCGCGGTATTCCCTGTGCGGAGACAAGAATCTGACCGCATCCGGATACTCTCACCATGCCCGCTCCTCTTCTTTCTAAGATCATAAATTTGAAATCTCCACGGGTTTGGACGTAACAATACCTTTGACCTCATTTTTTTTTTAAATTTGACTTGATACAAAAATTTTGCTGTTAGATTCGGATTCAGCAATGAAAAATCTATGGAAGATGATACACCTCATTTATGTACAAATCTAATGTCCACCTCTGTTTAATTAATGTATTTGATAAATTGAGATTAAGTAATTAATCTTCTTCGAATTATGACATAATGTTACTTATTTATATTTACTGAGCAAAATTTTTAATATCTGTGATGGAATAATAATCGTTTTGAATTAATCTATATTTATTTAGTTTTCATGAGCTTTACATGGCATAAATCGAGTCATAGTTCCTTAAATAAATAGAACACAGAATATTTGTGTTTAGGCCGAATCCGTATTTTGCCAGCGGGTCTCTTTCTATAAAATAATCTCTCGAATTACCCGCGGTTGCTGTGTAATTTAATTTTTCGTCCGGTAACGCGATTATATCACGCAATTAATTTCATATTCAGTGACGTAATATTCAATTTCCGCGAGTGTTAGTGTCTGCTTATTATGTACATTTGTGCCACCTAAATTTTTCATATTATTGAATTTTGCAATTTCATATTCATTTTCCGTACTCTTGATAACAGCGTTGTAACATTTATCGGATAATCCGCTTAGAAGTTTGATGCCTCAAGAAATTTTGAACAAGTTGAAATTTTGTAAGAAGCTTCGGTTATGAAGAGAAAAGCTACACGCATATCAATGCATAAAAAGAAGAACAAGCAAAATGATGCAATTGTTTTATAAGTCATATTATTATTTTATTTTATTGTTTCATCATCAAACTATGATTAATTATTACAACGTACATAAAGTAGAAAGTTCTATTTATAGAGATTTTTGCGGTAAACACAATACCATTTCATTTTGATATAACTGGTTCAGCAAAATTGATAGCAGAAATAGTTTTGCTTCTGTCATATAACATTCTGTAAAAGCTCGTGTCACATCCGCGCAATAAATTTAATTTCAAAAGTTGGGATCGTTTCGACAGCTCCAAAGGTTATGAGAGATTGAGACGCGCGTAATCGTGTCTTTCACATACATATAGTATATGAATGGAATGAAATGGCGTCAGATGTCTACCTCAATTCTTCTTCATCTTGACATGCAAGAAGCATACTGATACGTATATTATCGACCTGCTCCAATTGGAGCAGCGAGGACGTTACTCCGATTTCAGTGATGTTTTGGCGATGATATTATTCTTGTCACGATGATAGTGGTAGTAACGAAGCCGTTGACCGAGCTCCAGTTTCTGATTCTGATGTTAATGTCGCGGACCAAGTGTCGTTTTTCTTTTTTGAAATAGAACGCTCTGATTCTCTTTTACAGACTGAGTTTTATATGAACTTTTACTTCTCTTTCTCTCTCTCTCTCTCTCTCTCTCTCTCTCTCTCTCTATCAACCCTTTTACGCGTGATTAATCACGATATGGCTTTCACATGAATATAATTCACTGTTGCTGAGCTACAAATGTCTAATAGTGGAAGCTAATAGTGGACAATATATTTGTCGGTGGGATTATCTCGAAGGGATGTATAATGAATTATTCGATTAATCACATTTAAGATTAATCAGGCTCACAGGATGGTATAATTAGAAAGGATACAGTGAAATTTATACCAAGAACGTCAAATAGAACTAATTATTTTTACAATAATTATAAATTAATTAATATATAGAATAGCCAATTAATTTTTATATTGAAATAAAATTTGTATGATTTAAAAGTATAGAATAATTGAAATTATGTTACATAACAACTAGCATTCAATACGTTCCGTGTCGTGTTAATTTTAAAGAATTTTATTCATCATATCATATAGGTATTATAAAAATAATCATAGTATTTTTGTCTGTATATATTACATTTGTTTAAATGTATTTCGTAGCGGTTAAAAACTATAAATATTATTACTATTATAAAGAAGGTCTCATATACGGATAAAGTATGCTCTGTTACAAAAATATTCAAATTGTAATGTTCTCGCAATATAATATATCATTATTATTTAATTACTTTTATATTTTTGTATAAAGATGAGGACTTTTTACACGCACGAATTCTCATGAAACGAATGAATCATTAATATACCTGTATAAACCATATATGTATAAATCAAGAGGTATGAAATACATTTTAACAAATGTAATAAATGCATACAAAAATATTATAATTAATTTTTTGTGACCTATATGATAAATAAAATCATTTAAAAATACGACACGGAACGTGTTGAATACTAATCGTCACATATATAACATAACACTTCATCCATATACAATCGAATAAAAATAAATTTAAAATCGAATTCTTATACAAAAAATGTCGCTATCATCCATAATGGCATTGATTGTTGAAATATGTCTATACGTTCGTATGTCCATGTTTTACATAACGTCGTCTTACGTAGCAACGCGTAGTCTTTTGATTTTAGGAGACTTGCTAAAAATCCCGTCGCTATATCACTTATTGTCAGTGAATTTTCGTGCGATGCACGTGTGAATGAGCTCTTAGTCGCTACATTACGAAATATTTGTTAATGATTTGTGTGTTATGAGTCGGTTTTTGAAATCCATCAAAGATAATTTTATTATTATCAATAATGATGATAGGTATCGAGAAAATTCAATTTGCCAAAAGTACCGATTTCAATGGTAAATTGTAATCTTTCATGTATTGAAAGAACGAATTGAAAATATTCTGAATATTTTTAATACTATCAGAAGGAGCCGCCATGACAATGTCGTCCACATATCGGTAATAAAATAATGAACCGGTTGTCTTTCTATGGTTAAAGTCAAATTTTATAAATTTTGGCTATAACAAGAGACAGAGGTGATCCCACAGAAATGCCGAAAATTTGCTTGTAAAAATTATTATTGAACGAAAAGAAAATTGAATTCAAAACGAATTTATATCAATTATTTCTATAATTTTACATTTTTATATTCATATATTGTGTTATTACTGTTTTTATAGTCTTTGACTCTTTATAATCATGATACATCTACAACGAACAATAATTTTACACACTCATATTCTCGTTAAAAATTGAGTCTGCTGTAACTCTTGAGATAGACTTGGGTAGATTCAACCAAATGTTTCGTTAACATAATCAAAAACGTAATTTTATCCTTACAAAAATGTAGTGTCATCAAACAGTGAACCTATTTAGTAATAATACATTTTTGTAAGAATAAAATTATGTTTGATTATATTAGCCAAACACTTGGTTGAGCTTATTTTAACAAAAATTTTGTAGCTGTTACCAAACTATTTTTTGAGTGTATGTTGCACACACAGACTCTTACAGTATATTCAAACTTGTATATCTACATAAACGTATAAAGAAATTATCCAATCTCATTTTAAATGCATTTTTATAACAGAAATGCGATTGGATAATTTCCTTTATGCATACGTTATGCACATATGCAAGTTTGTTTGGATAGATGTTTAGGACTACCACACTGTAAATGACTGTAAGCTGCATAAGCATATCCCAAGCAGAATCACAAGTCATTGTGATATTAAATTGATGTCAGAATGATTCCAAAATGATCATTAAAAATCATTTTTCAATTATTTCCAACTTATTTTAATTTCATTTTGACATTATCGTGACTTGTTGTTCTGCTTGAGTAAGACCGTTGAACATCTTATGTAAATTAATATGGCGTCTTTTTGTCGGATAATGAATGGTCCAGCAATCTTATGTTATGCTTATGCAGCTTACGTCATTCTGTGTGTGGCTCGAACAGTTTGAATTTATATACTTTTGAATATAATAATATTTATTTTCAACTAAATTATGTATAAATCTAAATCTGAATTTTATTTAAAAAGAAATTTTTATGAATAATTCATTTACTTGATTTTCAGTCGCGCTTGGTTTATTCATCAAAACATATTTGAATATAAAACGTGTTATTATTTTTAAATCTGCTGATTTTTCAACAAAAATTTGGTCATCTAATTTAATTGTTCGGTTGAAGATACACGATATTTATCAGTTTTATTTAGTTGAAGGAAACACATCGAACAGTTGATATATATATATATATATATAATGATATTTAATTTTCTTTAGAGAAAAATAATATTTATTTTCAATTAAATTATGTATGATTCACCGAGTTTTTATTTAGAAATTGCAATAAATATTAGGTGTTGGAATTAATTCGTAGCGTTTTTTAATGAAAGAATGTTATTTATTTCACATGAGCATTAAAAAATACATTAATGAAAGTACTTCCCATCACTTGTAAAACGCTACGAATTAATTCCAACACCTAATAATTAATTTAGTTGATTTTGGATCATTTGATTTTGGCATTTGATTTATCTATCAAAAAGTTTGGGAGATGAACAAAACTTTTTGTTATTTTTAAAAATTATAATTGACAAAATCTGTTGTTTGTTTTAACAAAAATTGTATCATATCTAATTTCATTATTTGATTGAAAATATTATTTAATAATTCTCACGGCATTGTTTAGTCAATTTGATACTTGGAATTTAAACAAATATATTACGAAAATAACTAAATGACACGCAAAATTAAATAAATTCTATTAATATTTCTATCAAAATAATTTAGTTGAGTTGGTCTAGTTTTTTCAACTTAGATGGTTGACATAAACTATATATTTGCAATTAAATAATTGAATCAACCATAGAATAAATCAATCATAAAAATTTTGTCCATATAACCAATTTTTTTTTAGTGCAGACAAATGGGAGGTAATGTAGGCAAACGGTGCTGTAGGCAATCAATTTGTAGGTAAATGGGGTCCTCCCATTTTATTTATTAATTTGTAACCCAATGATACAAACATTAATAATTGACATTTGTTTTCATGTGTTTTTCAAAAACAGAGAAAAATCGCAGAAACATATACTTATAAACAAACCAGCTTTAATCGCAGTTTAGTTATACATTTATAATGATATATTTTTCTAATTTATGTTTTTCTTCTACGTCATCATGAAAGAACGGCGTACAGATTATATTTATTAAGAATATCCATTTATAACATTCATACGTTAACATCATATATGTTTCATATTTGATCATAGCACTTAAGATTAGAAAGCTCCTAGAAATCGAATAGAATCAGTTGACATAACTTGATGGCAGATTGGCAGCAGAAACCGAACAAGATCTGTCATTTTAATATATGACCTCGCCATGGGAATAATGACAAGATGGACTTGTTTCTCGTAAGAAGAAAACGTCCAGAAGTCTAAGAATTGGCGTATGTAAATCGAATAGGCAAATCTCCTAGAGATTCCCAAGAGATTCTTTCGGAATGTGCTTTCTGAATCTCCGAATATTTATTTTACTTCTTTTTGACTTTTTAACTTTTTCATGTATATTTTGAAATGTGAAGCTAAATAATATTTTAGCAATAAAACTGTATTGATTGTTTTCAATTTTCACGTCAGTATATACCTTTATATATAAATATATAATTATGTGTAATTATATATAACCGTTTATATATATGTACACAAAATTTCTTATAAGAAACCAAGTCTTATAAGAAATCATTTAAATGAAAATGACAGATCTTGTTCAGTTTCTGCCAATCTGCTGTCAAGTTATGTCAGCACATTCTGCTCGGTTTCTGCTTGCAATCTGCTATCAGATTCTATCAGCAGGTTCTGTTTGATTTCTGCTGCCAGTCTATTTGCGTAGAATGTTAACAGGTTTTGTCGGTAGAACAAGAGCAGAATGCGACATCAATTGTGATCAGTCTACTAACATTTCCTGATTAAATCTGCTACAAGTCTGTCGACATGTAACGTCTGCTAACATTTTCTATCTGGGTCATATCTAAGTCAATGTCCAGACAACAAAAACTTCAAAATCGAGACATAAAACATCTTTTTTTAAATATTTTTAAAACATCTTTAAGATCTTTAAGATGTCTTATGTTTTGTTTAATCCTTTAAGAAGATTTTAAAGTGAAACTCGGACTCTGATGAGATCGCTATTTTACCAATAAAATAACACATCGACACATATCTTTAGATATATATTACTGCATCAATATCTCACGCACACACATAAATACTTAAATTTTCGTAGAATAATAGCATTTTTAAATGTTTTCCAACTAACGTTAAATATTCATAGAAAGTTTGATTCGTATTTCTAATGCGTTAAAGATTCCGAAACAGCAAAAGAACATTATGGACAAATACCGAATTGTAGATATTGTGAATATCGAATATTTTTCACGGATTTGCGCGAGTTATCCAAATTTCGTGTGACCGATCCAAGGTCCATATCACATTTGTAATCCTCAAATAAATTTGGATCAATTAATCGCTTGACACATTGTATAATAACTGGATAATTGCACGGGACTGAACTAATTCGGTATTATCAAGAAAAATATTTCGCGACAATATTAAAGAGTTCTCATTTTACGATAGACTACAGGAATTCCTTTTGGAATCGGAACGCTCATGAACTTGTTGCAAATGTTGTAACTGAGTCGCGGACGGCACGTGGGTACTGCTGCTGCTGCGCGAGTTTGAATGTTGTGGAGGCGGCAAAGATTGTCGACGGCGATGTTGTAATGCCGGACTCAAATCATATTTCAACTTCGCTTGGATAAGAAGTTCCTTAAATATTTGAGAGATGTTGAGGTCGTCCTTTGCAGATACTTCTACAAAGCCATTTTTCCATGTCGTAGTTACAAATTCTCTAGTCCTTTCGGTCTCCACCTATAATCAATACATTTTACACTATTGTAAACAAATTGTAAATATGTATAACATTTAACATGCGCGCTTTATCAGTTTTATTTATTTTTTAGTACATTTAAGTTTCCTCTTATTATCTGTCACACAGTTTTAATTTGCCATTAAATTTTTAATACTTTGACATCTGTGCCTAAATACCGTATAATATACAGGCAAAATTAAAATTTTATGTTATTGTATGCTTGTTTAAGAATGTTTAAATTCATATAACATGTTTATGTTTTTATTATTATTTATATTATTTGATTTAGAAATATTTCTTATGGAGGAATATGTTTTTTTTTTACAAAAGAGGAAAAGAGGTTGATTTCTGTTCACAATTGTGTAAATAAAAGAAATTATGCTTTTTGTAAACGACTATGCACGATTTATATAAAAAAAGTTTTCAATCAATTTGCTTGAATTTTTTATATATTGTATATTTTTATATATTGTACTTCTTGCATCCCTAATAAAAAATCTCAAGTTACATTTCTATGTCTAGTTTCTGAATTAAATAATTAATTCTGAATTAATTAATATTTGAAAGTCTCTTTTAAGAAGTTTGTTCGTACGTTCCATAGTGTGAACTAAAAGATGCATTACTCTGTTTTCAGATTTCAATAGCGACTACGGATTTTCAAATTCTTCCAAATAAAACATTCTCATAAAACATTTAACAACGTTTAAAAAATCTGAATTTTAATCAGATCGACACCGAAAACTAAATCAAAAACTGAAAAAAAGTTTTTCGAAAAAAAGTACGGTTTCGGTCGGATTTCTGGTTTCGGTCCGATTAAGAGATAACAATTTCAGTCTGATCCGACTGAAACTCACCTCTTTTTCTGTTTTTACAAGATCGATTTTGTTGCCAACGACCACAATCGGAACTTCTCCTTTTGTGCTGTGTATCTGGGCGCGGAGTGTTTTCACCTCGAGAAATGTATTTGAATCATTTACATCGTAAACTAAAATAAAGGCGCCAGCCGATTTGATGTAAAGCTCTCTCATCGCAGGGAATTCGTACCAACCGGACGTATCGAGGATATCGAGTAATAAATGAATTCCAGAAACGTTGAAATTCCCATGATGCATCTCTTCGACAGTTCGCTTATACTTTGGGGTGAAAGTATTGTACAGGAATTGATTAATGATTGCAGACTTGCCGACTTTTGCTGCGCCCATCACTACAATTTTATGCCGAACTGAACTTTCGGACGACTTTCCACTATCACTGTTCGATTCCGTTAGTTTTTCATTTCTATGATAAAAATATATATTTGTTATTAACTTGCATGTTGCTTTAAAAAAACTTTTTTTTTAAATCTTTCATATAAATGAAAATTTTGTTCTTAAGGAAAAGCACATTAACCTGCTTTGTTTCAATAATTCTTATTATATGAACGTTATGAACGTGAGAGAAAGAGAGAGAGAGAGAGAGAGAGAGAGAGAGAGAAAGAGAGTTCCGCGTATTATTTAAATAAATTAATTGAATTAAATTTATGACAGAAGAAAACTCTTTTGCATTACCTGACGTTCTTTGTTGTTCCATCCTCCTGTCCTTCTTTTAAGTGTGCTGAAGGTTGTAGACTAAAACGACGGCGAAATTGATGACGCCCTTTCATTATTTGTGCCACAGAACTTCTAGTAAAAAAAATTTACGTTTTATTTAAAAAAAAAATTTATTTATAAAAAATAAATTTTATATTTTAACTAACTGTAAAAAACATTATATATCAATACAATTTTTAATTTTAACTCTTATTTCAAATAATATATTGTAAACTTTCTCTTTTTATTCATTAATGTTTTCTCTGAAAGCGTGTTAACAATTAGAAAAAATTTCAATAAGAAAAAATCCAAGTAAGGAAAGAATAATTAATGAAAATTGAGATAACTGAATATTTTCTACCGTCTCTAGTTTTACTAGGTCTGCGAAAAAAAGTAATGAATTAAAGAAATTACCATTTCTTATACATATATCTTATCTGCACAGGTTTATAATGACAAAAATGTGTAACTAGTATTTTCTTATTAATGCTGATCTACATATATTGAATTATATTTTAATAAATTTATAATGCAATAAAACAATGTTGGTATGTACGATAAATAGTAATTAAAATGTTTAATTGCATTATAATAATAACGGTAATAAGATGACAGGAAACCTATCATACGGCATTAACATATTTGATTAATATAAGCGAATAGAAACTTATTATTGTTGATACGACTTACAAGGGGAGACAACTCGAAAATTTAGAAAATTCTGAAACGTTGTATGAAATAGAATAGTTTATCCATAACGTAGAACTATTTTTCGTTTGTACCATCAATGGCATTTTATGTTCTCCTTCAAACTATATAATTTTTATCTGAAATATTTTTCTCTAAAATGCACTATGCAAAAGATATTTTAGGGTATCAATTAAAACGAAACTCCCTGTACAAATTGATATATATATAATATATATATACATATAATATAATTTATACACTTGTAAGAAAAGGAATAACATCATAATAATAAACAATTACATTACGATTAATAAATATTTTGCGGTTTACACGCACGCACGCACACACACAAATCACAATTAAAAGTAATAAAAGTTATTATTATTATTTTTACCGAAATAACTCAAACAATTTGTTAACTTAAAATTAGAAACAAAGATTTAAAAAACAACACGTGTCATAAAAATTTGTGTTCCGACAGCAATATTTTCAAAATTTTATTATACTTTTTCTCAAACGGTAATATACTTCAATAAATGTTGAAAAAATTGTGATAGTCGAGAAAGAAAGGGAACTCTTCAAGATAATACTAATACTTCGTTAAAATGTGCAGCCTATTTTTACGATTCAATCTTCACAGCAGTATTTTTTTATCTATAGGATTCGTCAGAATTTATCATCTGAGAATACTTTAGATTGAAAGGAGAATAATTATAAAGGTTGTTCTCAGCATCCGCAATCTCCTCTTTCCTATACAAAAGCTGTTCAATAACATCCAGTAGTACGATAAAATGTGTGCGAAGTATCCAACGCTATTACACGATGACCTGAGAATTACACAAATTCCGTGAACTTCAATTCTCTATCGTAATATAAATGCAAATATAATTTTTAATGCATAATATGTTGTCATAAATTTGAATTCTTATGCCTTTGTATAATACATATTATAAAAATAATATTCGTGTAATTTTTTTATACTATTCATAAATATATATATGTTATAATACATAATAATAATATATAATAATTTTATATATGTTATAATAATAATAATTTATTGAAATGTAAACGAAATGAATTATTATGTATAGAGATGAAAGTTGAGAATGCAATATAAAACATAAACAATAATTCTATTTCCAAACATAAACCTTTAATAATTAAACCTCTAATAATTATAATAATAATAGTTTACAATGTAGAAGTAAATAATGGCTAAATACTTATAAACAAAAGTTAAAAAAGGAGCATACAGCCAATATGCCGGTCATTTATTACGATGTTATATATTTAAAATAATCATTACAAATTCAAATTCATAGACATTTCGGCCGATACTAGGCCTTCTTCAATATACAATTCTAAATCAATATACAATTTTCAATCTTCAATATACAATTCTACTATACAATTTTAAATCAGAAGTTAAATAAGTTAAAAATTACAATTTAAAAATTACAAGAGATTAAATCTTAGTCCAATTATAATGTGCGTCAGTTAGTATAAGAAGTTGAGTGTATGAAACTGTATAAAGTTCTTATGAAATGGTTGAGTTTTGTGTGACTATTACAACATTAGTCCGCTATTAATTGCAAATCCTCGTGTCGCAAAGCGACATTTTTCTAATTTGAATTTACATAATTACAAAGTTATAAAGATTTTTTTAATACATGATTATAAAGATACTACAAACGATTACTTAACATATCTTTGCTCGTATATAATAGAAGTTACAATTTTCCACTTTTTATAATTTAATTTGAATTTTTAAAAATGGGAGAAACTTTTTAGTACGTTAACTTGTTAACAGAATTTTTGTGTTTCTCTGTATTTTGTCTTCCTGTATTTATATTAGCTAGAAAAATTAAGAAGGGAAAAATTAGGGAAGTGAGATGAAAGTTGTAAGTAGGAGGTTATTCGTTTAATAGGGGCAAGTATGATAATCGATCGGCGTAACTTTGCTTATTCAATCCTGATTTTTGTTCTTAATATGTATCATCCCAATGAAATTGTTCTTTTGTAATACGATGGTTCTGAATCTAAGATTAAAATATTGTTCTAATCTAAAACATGATCTTTGTTTAATTAATGGCAAGATACAACAGATAACAAATTAGATTTGGTTTATTAATATCTGCTTTGTGTTCTTTGATTCGAGTGTTAAGTTTTTCTTTTAGTTTGTCTCACATAAGAAGAGTCACAATCTTGACAATTTATTTTATATATTACATTGTTATTATCTTCTTTTTTTAACACGTCTTTTTCGATGAATTTATCTTATTTTTTAATAAATTTATCAAATTTGTTCATGGGTTTGTATGCAATATTAAATTTATGAGATAAATTTTTAAATTTTTCAGATATTATATTAATATAAGGAATAGTAAAGAAGCTTTTTGAATTGTGATTATTAAAACTGTTATTGTTATTATGTTGTTTTTTCTTCAGTAATATATTTGTATGAAAGTAATTTGATTCTGCTGTTTATCATGGCAAAAATAAAATCCAAAGGATAATCATTATCAATTAATGTTTTTATTATATTGGATAGGGCTACGAGCCATAAAAAAAAACAATATAATGTAAATAAAATAGTATAATTAAAAACAAAGATATAACAAATGGTATTTCGACCCTACAGACGGCGTTTCGATTCTACTTGGATCATTTTTAATATTAAATAAAATAAAGCATAATTGTTAAATTTAAATTAAACGGTTTAAATAAATTAAAAACGAATTAACTAATGGCATAATAGCAATGTAAAAAATACCAACTGAGACGCAAAACCGCAAAATCGCATCATGTGGATGTCCGGATAATATATCTGTTCCTTTGTGCATCTTACGCGTTATAACAGGTTCAAATTTAACAAATGAGAGTATGAATGTGTAATGTTACAGCCCGTTACAGATGTATCTTGATAAAAAAACCAATATATATATAGAAAAATCTGCAATATTCTTATGTGTATCTCAAGAATTATGGCAGGCTCAATTTTTAACGAGAATATGAGTGTGTAAAATTATTGTTCGTTGTAGATGTATCATGATTATAAAGAGTCAAAGACTATAAAAACAGTAATAACACAATATATGAATATAAAAATGTAAAATTATAGAAATAATTGGTATAAATTCGTTTTGAATTCAACTTTCTTTTCGTTCAATAATAATTTTTACAAGCAAATTGGATCACCTCTGTCTCCAATTATAGCCAAAATAGTTTTACAAAATTTGGAAGCTTTAGAAAGATCGGTTCGACCTTTATTTTATTTACCGATACATGAACGACATTGTCTTGACAGCTCCTTCTGATATTATTGAGGATATTCAGAATATTCTCAATTCGTTCTTTCAATACATGAAAGATTACAATTTACCATTGAAATCAATACTTGTGGTAGATTGAATTTTCTTGATACCCGCCATCATTATTGATAACAATAAAATTATCTTTGATAATTTCAAAAACCGACTCATAACACACAAATCGTTAACGGATAGACATGTAGAACGCGACTATCACGTATTTCATAATGTAGCGACTGAGAGCTCACTCGCACGTGTACCGCATGAAAAATTCACTGACAATGAGTAATTTCTAGCGATGGAATTTTTAGCAAGTTTTACGTTACGTAAAACATAGACATATAGACGTATTTCAACAATCAATGTCATTTATGAATGATAGCGAAATTTTTGTATAAGAATTCGATTTTAAATTAATTTTTAAACGTAATTAATCGAACAATTTAAATAACACGAAAATAACATGAAAAATTTAGGTGACACAAATGTGCATAATAAGCAGACACCAACACTCGCGGATATTAAATATTGTATCATATCACTAAATATGGAATTAATTGCGTGATGTGATTGCATTACCGGACGCAAAATTAAATTATACAGCAACCGCGGATAATTCGAGAGATTATTTTATAGAAAGAGACCCGCTGGCAAAATATGGATTCGGGCTAAACACAAACATTCTGTGTCCCATTTATTTAAGCAACTATGACATCGATCTATACTATGTAAAGCTCATGAAAACTAAATAAATATAAATTAACTCAAAGCGATTATTATTCCATCACAGATATTAAAAATTTTGTTCAGTAAATATAAATAGGTAACATTATGTGATATAATTCGGAAAAGATTAATTACTTAATCTCAATTTAAATATATTAATTAAACAGAGATGGACATTAGATGTGTAATATAAATGAGGTGTATCATCTTCAATAGATTTACCATTACTGAATTCGACAGAAAAAATGTTTGTATCACGTCAAGTTTTTCAAAAAATTGAGATCAAGGTATAAAAAAATGCATTTTTGGCTATTTTTGAAACAACAGTTGCAAGTGAACTTGAGACACGCTAGAGACTTTCAATAGGAATTGAATTAAAGTTTGAATCTTGTACTTTAAAATGATTATAATGAAAATAATATTACACTTGCCTATTTTGATCAATAATAGATTTTCGCACGCGTTTACTATTCCTTAAATTCTCATCATCATTTAGGGAATTTTATAATTGCGCATCCAAATAAGTCTCCAAACTACATTTTTTAAATCCGATATTAACTTTACTTGTTCTGAACTGAACTGAAAAAACCTAATGTGATACAAAATTTCACTACCAGATTCGGATTCAGCGATGTAAAATCTACGGAAAATGATACATTAAACGTTGCACGTATAAATCCATCTGTGTTATGTACCAAGCGTTGTCTTTTTCGCTTGCCGTTCTTGCGTAATTAACAGATGTTTATTTGTTCGATCCGTTTATCATTTAAATTACTCCCGTTTTCATTACAGTCTTTAAACCTTGCAACGTGACAAAAAATATTTTTTGTGTCATTGCAAAAGAACCGTAGTTTGATGTGCGTGCAATAAATAGTACGTGCGTGCGTGCGCGCGCGCGTGTGTGTGTGCAATTATTTGTATCTGCCAACGTGGAGAACAAGTGCGCTAATGTTGTATGCAATGTCGATTACAGATTCCAAATCAGCAAACATTGGATCTAATGATTAATTTGCTGATTGCGGCGAGAACGCATTATGCAACCAACCGCACCGATCGTTTACATATTATCGATTAACCTGAAATTAACCTTAAAATTTTTCAGCATACAGATTTACGGCTGGTAACAAATGGAATCATTTCAATTGCAAATCTATGCCTTAAGCTTTGCGCATAATAAAGAAAAATATTAAAAACAGAAATAAATATCAAAATTTCAATCTATCAGAAACCGTCGGAAACCGATTTTATCGAAATACATCATTTCTGATAGATTTCTGATAAACTGAAATCTTTACAATATTTATTCCTATTCCTAATATTATGTTTTACTTACCCCTTACATCTTATGATAATATAATTATTTTTTTATTCATTAATGTAAAAAAAAGAGATATTTGAAAATATAATAATATAAAATTCTTAAATATTTCAATTAAATAAGTATTTATTGCTCATTACATGCAATCAAAAACCTAATAATTATTGTAATGAATTAATTCTATTTCTTACTTAGATCTGTATTTATACAAAAGATGTCAATAGAATGCATTCGTATTTTTTACCTAAATATTATTTACAATTTTTATGGATTTTTTATTAATTATTGAATTAATTTTACACATCACACGTTTGAGTAATATATTTCATTTTGTAACATACAATTTTGTATAATATTTCAAAAAATATCATCATCATTTTACCACAATCATTTTATCAATTAAGCGACAATACACTGTCTATAGAAGTTTTCATTATCTTCATATAAAACATGCAAGCGAAAATTATAAGAACATTTGTTTTATTTATTCTAACTGTCGAATTTATGACAACGGACATATTGTGTAATTATTGTCGCCGTCGATAAAAAATGAAATGATTCTTGTTTATATGGAATTGTTTATATGGAATTGTGATTCTTGTTTATATGGAATTGTTTTAATACAATTAGCAATAAACATCTCGCTTGACTCATTTATTTATATTTATTATTTTATCAAAAAATAGCGTTTAGTCAAATTATTAACTAAAGCTAATGCTTCATCTAAAATGTACGCCCTATGACATGCATGTAGCATTTCATACTGTTATAAACGAAAGTAATCACGCTGATGTTCATTCATAAATGTTTAATCGGCAAATTATATATATCAATATTAGTAGCATTAAATATATTAACAGTAAATTCATATACAGTTACCCTACAAATATCGCGTATCTGGTCATGGACGAAGTAAATATTCATGTATAATTTTATTAACTGAATAACTACAAACTTATTCTGATTCAAATAACTGACTTCGTGCTTTATTCTCTTTTTTATCGTATAAATTGATACTATATTTCAATACAATTTCTAATACCTTATTTGCTCGATTATTGGTAATTTCAATTTTTGTTATCATTGTGCAATTTAACGAGCGTAGCTAAATCCGAACTTTATAAATTAATATAAATATTATAAATAGGGGCAGTTGGTTTAGGGAAGCAATATTTTTAAAAGGATTTCTAAAAAATTATTAACTTTTATCAGACGTGAATAATTAAGAAAATTATCCACTCGAGGTTTTACGTTTGTTTAATTCCGATTTTGTTCTACCAAAGGAAAATCTCAGAGAATGACGTATTAGCGCCTAGGCTAATTTAATAGCGAATTCGATTGGATCCACACTAATGCATATTAAAATTGTCGTACACTAATTTAATTTATGTAAAAAAATTATAAGATACAGATTTCACTCAACGGTACAAAATGTATTGGGGATTTTATGATTTAATCCATTTTTATATTTTCATTAAGCATATATTTTTGCATCAATTTATTTTTGCTTTAATGTGCACTAAGTGTATCGAATTTAAATTATGCATGAAGGCAATAAATTTAAAGAAATAGGATTTTTTAAAAGAATTCCTAAAAAATTGTTGAATAAGGGCAGTAATGATTTAATTGCATATGGACAACACGAGTCTTAATCCAGCTCTGCCTGAAAAGCAAGTAAGGATGTACGAATCATCCCGTGATGTTTATTGTTCGTTCATAATTATGCTCGACTTTCTAAACGAATTACGTGTTGCTCAGCTCATAAAACTCACGGACTCGCACAATATATTATGACCAGCTTTTATTTCGATTAGTCTTAGAAAATGCATTTCGCTTTACGAGAGAACGCCCTTGTTGTTCCATAGATTTACATTTTTCTCGCTTCTTTCAAATTATTCCACGATTTACAACGAAAATGAATGAATGTAATAATACGCTTCAAATTATGTTTTTACGATCGATTATACGTAAATTGGTAACGTCTATCATTTCTTAAAGCAAATTCTACGGATCAATTTAGTTTATTTAACTTATAGAGAATCCCAGGATTTTTTAATCTCATGAAAATTTTGCTTTAAAAAATTTTATTATACATGTATACAAAGTAGTGATTGCCCTCGTGAGCAGGTTAAGCGAACTAAACTTTGTCGAAAGCTTTATTTCATGATGAATTATTTAATTGTCCGGTCGTTATTTAATGTGCAAATACGTATAACTTGTAAAGCTGCGTAAATTTTGACTATTTGAATAAAAAAAGATATGAAAATCCCTTTAAAATGATAAAATGCAATAAATAATTAAAGATATTATGACCAGTTAAAAAATCAAATTTTTTTCAATTTTTTTTCTGTTATATTATTAAATAGTATTTATTAAATGATCGATTTATTACATTACTCATTTCTATTTATTACATTACTCATTTCATAATTCAAATGTTAAAACCACTTTTTAATAAAAATTGAAATTGGAACAAAAATAAAAATAAAATTTCAGAATTTAATTTAGTTTGTGTAAAAAAGATTCAGATTGCAGACGGACGATTAAATTCAATCATTTTCGTTATATTAATTTTACATATTTCTTTTGACATACATACGAGCATTTATTAAATAAAATATTCAGTGAAAAATCTTCTTTAAAAATTAAATTTAAAGCATTTAAATCAATATTTAACTATTAACAGAAAAGAAATGGTCGCATGTCAGAATTTATCAAGAAATAAATACAAAAGTCAATAAATGGAAACCAACATAACAAGAAAGATTGTTTTTCATTCATAAAGTTATCGCTGGATTAACAAATTATCACCATATTCTCACTCAAAAAAAAACGTCATATTTTTAAAACTTAAATTTTCACTATCAAACCATGTATACGTATTATAATAATGAATAAATATACTGTAATCAGGGAAATATGGGGAATATATAATTTAACATTTACAAAAGGTCACAAAGAATAGAATTCTAATCTAACTTATAATCGAGGTCGAAAGAGTAAAGATTAACTTTTTTTTTATTTTCCGCATATAAAGTAAAAAAACAAGATTGATTATAATGCAATGTGCTATATGCATGTGAAATAAATGCGATACATCAAATACGTTTTCATTTTATATATCATAAATTTATTTATCAAAAATTTCTATATTAGGGTAACTCCGGCAAACACGCCTCGCTGGGATTTACTCCACAGAAGTCAGAAAAAATAGAAAGAGTGAGGATAATTTTCCTGCAACTACTTTGTTACATGCTTTTATGCTATATTAGTATTGTGTTATGATTTCAGTTCCTTACTGTTAATATTAATGAAATTATTGTGAGTTTAATCGATTTGTCACTGTAATAAGTACCATCATAAATTAAGTACCATCATAAATTAAAATCTACATAAAATCATTTTGTGTGGGGCATGTAAAAAATTTAGTGGTTATTTCATGATACATACGTATAGTGGAATAGTGAAGCATGTTGTATAGCAAAATACAAGTGTTTTGCTTTCGTATTCTTTGTTTAGTTTGTTGTCTTGTATATCTCACTTGTTTGGGATATATGGCATTTTTGGCGAACGGGATTTATGCTCAAAACATACAACTATACGCAGATTGAATTCAGTGCACTAAATGCAATAAACGCATTATATGAAATATGTACCTCATGTCATAACACTAATATATGTAGGAAGATTGTAATTATTATTTATTATTTCATATACATATTTACCATTCTTATTTCTTAATATAACTTTATAAACACATTTTATAAATTATTGTGTTATTTTACGTCTTATTTATATGCATTATTTGTAAACTTTTCATGAGCCATACATACCTCTCTCCCTTCCCCTATAAGTAATCATATATCCCATCCCTATGGGATATACGGCAAAAATGCAAGAATTTCAAAAAGTTTATTTTTTAATATGAAAAATAAATATTTCGGATTTCTAATATTTTTTTTCACAATAGTAAACAGTACAAAATTTTTACTGATATAGTTCGTTTACTTTAAACATAATAAATAATACTTAATAAATTAATAATACTTAATAAATTAAGTTTTTGATAGATGCGGCATATATACCGGAGTTACCTTATATGCATGCGACGTCAATTTAAAGTCGAGATTAATTAGGATTTACATTCTCGACTAATCGCGGCATGTCCAACATGAGATTGAATTGCGCAGGTTAAATTCGAAATGTATTTTAATCAGTATCTACGGAATCGAGTCTTTAGGAAATTAATTAGTGGCTGGAGTTATAGCGATAAAGTCTGACAATGAATTGTTTCGGCGGCATGTGTTAAATTAATGACATTCTCTATTAATTTGCAGTTAGAATAACTTTAAAAAAGATCTCTTCCAAAAAAGCTTTTTCATTTTTATTTTGAAAAAATGTAAGTCTCGCGCGCGCGACACACACACACACACACACACACACACAATAAAAAAAGAGCTATTAATAATAGCTAAAATAATAGCTATTAATAGCTTTTTTAATATAACATCGTGTAATAAAAATAACTTTTTCCACATATAGAAAAATCGAAATGTTCGTGAAAGTAGAGACGAAATTTAACACAGATGTGCATTTGATTTGCGATATCAAATTATTTAATTAGTAATGCCAATGTTAATTTTGTCTCTATTTTCACCGAAAATTTGATTCTTTTTGTATAAAAAATGCTATTGCACGATATAGTAGCACATCAAATTGAATAGAGTATATTAAAATATTTGAAAAATTAAAGAAAAAAGTCAGAGTTTACAAAAACTTCCACTGAAAGATCAAAAATTGATAAATAATTACTGTTTTGCAAAGCTAAGAGAACTATTTGTACTCACATTTCTTCGCAAAAAAATCAATGAAAAAGATGTGACCAAATAATACATTTTGCTCTAATGCAAATGTTCTTCTGCTCTTTTTCATTTTAAATTCGTATTGTTCCATAAAATGAAAGTGCCACAATTTATCATAACTGCTTGGCAGAAGAGCAATAGGTCAAATGGCGCCGATTTCTTTCATCACATTCATGCGAATAATTACTAATTACTGGCTTTAATTATCGCTTTGCTATATAAATAATTGGTACAGTATAGTTTATACACGGAAGGAAAAATAAAGCTATGCGACGTTACTTAACAGATTTAAGTGTCAAAAATTAAAATTATGTAGACTATGTAAATAGGTATTAAGCAAAGTTACTTTTGGAAGGCCGCAGAATGAATTGACATTGAGGTAGTAACCTCAAGCCGATTACAAATTCCGTCATACGAAAATGTGTTAAAAACACAATAAAATTTGTATACATCATAGATGACTGAAAATTAATTTATTTCTTATTGATTGTGTTTTCACAAGTACGATTCTATCAATTTAATTATATTGTCTGAAAATGAATATTAATAAATGCGCAACGAATATAGAATACAAGACAATTATACAGTTAAGTTGTCATGAAAAACGGTAATAAAGTAGTGATAACGAGAATCATTACGATATTAATTTTGTGTTGAATTTTATTCAGGATTAAAAATTTCTAATAAATATTAAGATTGATACTTAAAATTACATTTCTGTAATAATTAGATAATACATAACACGTACATTTTTATGGTCAAAATATTGCTCAATATTTCAAATACAGTACTCGAATATATCGCAACACGCATGTCATGTCTTTATCGATTATTAAAGTTGATCGAATTTTCAAAACGCTTACTATACTTTACTATACTTTACTAGTTTGTAAACATTTACAAGTCTTGAAAAGAAGATTTTCAAAAGTCATTCCTCGTTAGTAAATTTCAAATTTGATAGCATTGCATTCTCCTGATAGTATCAGACGAACTATTACTTGAAAAAGTCAATTCAAGTTTCAGAAACGCGTACAGTTATCTGAGATGTTGTTCTCTTACATGGAAACTTTCTATCGAAGCAGCATCTACTCGTGTCTTTTATACACGCCAAACGTATGATTTCTCCCTTAAAGTTTATACGAAACTCAATATTAGTTTATATTAAACCAACTAAGAGAGATAAGAGTAACTTTAATCCGAGCCTCCAAACGGTGCTAAGGGTAAAATGACAAAATGCGATGTAATTTTAAGTTATTAAAAGGATGTCTTGCTACTCTCCGCTGCGTAATTCGAAGTGATTGGATCTCGGCGAAATTGATCTCGGATTTTATTAACAAGCAGTTTTTAACATGGCGACTCGTTTTGCTGTCGGCGGGTTTTAAAGATGCATATGTGGTTCGCAAAGTTCGCAGTTTACGATCAATGCGTGCTAAGATTACGGATCTTTAATACATACACGATGCAATCTCATTATCGTCACCTAACTCGAAGTGTTTGTGCAAATGGAACTGCACAATTATTTGGGGGTAGGAAGGAAAAATCGCGTTGAAAATATCATTGAGAACATAATCGCGCGCGAATATATACATGAGAGTTAATCAGAAATTTTGATCCGACGTCAACTTCGATAAAGTATAGTATGATTGATATCTCCGCTTGGCGGGAGAGCAGCAAAAGCAATGGACCTCGATAGATATGTATTCAAGAAATGCTGTCGTCACATCTCATAAATATACGAAAATATAAAATAATAAATAGAAATACATCCCGATTAAGTTTTAATAAGTCCGCAAAAAAATAAACACGAATGCTATTAGGTGTTGGAATTAATTCGTAGCGTTTTACAAGTGATGGGAAGTACTTTCATTAATGTATTTTTTAATGCTCATGTGAAATAAATAACATTCTTTCATTAAAAAACGCTACGAATTAATTCCAACACCTAATATTTTCTCACAGAAGTTAGAGTGTCAGGTATTGAGAATTAATTTATCCCGATGTGGATTATTTTATTTTTAGAAATAAAGCTGTATTAAGAGAAACTTACATAAAAAAATTGTCATTACTCTGCAACCATTTGTACCAATTATAAAGGTAGCAGTATCTGATCATCTGGCTCCTTATATAATCCATAAAGTAATTTTTATTCCCTTTATATATTATTAAAAATCTTAATTTATTAATAATAATTGAACCCACTTAATAATTGAACGCGTGCAATAACAATTTTTTATTGAATAAAAATTGTCTTACTGAATACTGAATGAATATTATTTCTATTTAAATCAATTACGTAAATGAGTCTTTAATAAAATCTCTATAAACATTTCTATATAAAATTTTTATGACAAATTTAAAGAATTTAAGAAGGTAAATCGTTTCGTTATGATTGTGTAATTGTGCACTAGGAATCTTTAAAATTTTGATTTCCAGTCAGTTGCCTTCAGCAACAAATTCAAATCTCTCTCATATGTGGAAAGATTATCATTTTTTATGAATTATGTATATAACATAATTCAAAATATTTGTACGTAATAGATCAGAAGTATAATATTGTAGAGTATATAATAAGCTGAAAATAAGTATAAATAATATCAGGAGTATCAATGTTATTAATTAATCACTATTTGAATATATAAGATAATTACATTGACTACTAATGAAAATTAATGTAACTACTCCGCTAGTTTTAAATTTTATTTTTGATATTGCCAGAAATCCTACTATTTGATTTCAAAATAATGTGAAGGCAGCAAATTATATAATCTTCGACATATAGATATCCGTTATAAAACGAGCGTTATAAACTTAGCGAATTTATTGAGATTTTATGTTTTATTACAAATTTTAAAGCAAACTTTTTATATCAGCTATATTATTTCGTAGGAAAAAAGTCTATACTTAATTATCTGCAACTCCTAACCTCTAATATTTTCAAAAAATAATATTTAAATATAACTAATTACTATTTACTTTAGCATAATATAATTATTATATTGAATATAATTCTTATTGTTAAGTATTACCTTAAGTTAATATTAAAATACCATGAAATAATCATTAGAAATTGCTAACACTTGAAATCCTCACAATCCTAATAAATACTATGACGCGATTTATTGAGTACTTTTTATGACATTCTTTGTAGAAAACTAAATTAAGACCGATACATAACAATTATTTATAATATAACAATTATAATTATATTTGACTGCCCAAATTAAACTAAAATTTTATTAAGAATAAAAAATAGGATTCTTTACTAATATCTATAATACATTAATCCGCGTCTTCCAATTAATAAATTATATTTAAAAACAAAAAAGAAGTGCGTTATCACACTTAATTGCAATTATCTCGTCAATATTTCACGTTCATTCATATTGTACACGCTCGTACATATCCCGACAGTTCCGGAGAGTTATACGTATTCTTTCGGCCATATTATATTTTGAAAAAACTTGCAGGCTATTGAGCTATAGATGAGTTTCAGTATGTGTACACGCGTATATATGGATATATATATATATATATATATGTCGAAAAAATGAAAATTTTGATCTTCGAATTGCTACTTACGTGCAAACAGTCACGTCGAAAGAAAGAGAGTGGTGTTTAACAGGTGAAAATTAACTTCTTAACTTCGTGCCAAGAGCGGAAAAAAGGTCACCAAAAATTAATAATTATAATAATTTCTCCGACAAAACTCTTGAGTCGCAAAGTTAACAATACCGACCCCGAATGTACGTTCCCTAAATTGCTTCGCCAACTAGACGTGACACACTGATAGATGAATACGGCAATGCGGACGAGCCAGCTCTGTCCGGTACTTCGATATCGTACCGGGACCGGGTAGTATCCCCGATGCTTTTAGCAGCGTCTGCGCTCTAGTAACCTTCATCCACCTTCTGCGCGTTACCACTATTTGACACACTCTGGAGTAGAGCATGCTCGAGTGTAACATCTCTCTCTCTCTCTCTCTCTCTCTCTCTCTCCTTTTCTCTCTCTCTCTCTCTCTCTCTCCCTTTCTCTCTCTTTCTTTCCCTCCCTCTCTCTCTCCCTCTCTCTCTCCCCCTCCCTCCCTCCCTCCACACACTCACGCGCGCACCCACACACACACACACACACACACACACATACGCATTCTTGCTCTTTCTCTCATCCCTGCAGAACTATCTTTCTCTTTCCTACGGAAGCACCTGATGGAGATGAAGTGAAGGTTTGAACTAGTATCTTTAATGAAATGTCGCTTGCGAGGACGTACAGTTCGTCGGCAGTTGTTATGTCGACATGTTAATATGTTCAAAAAATATTACATGTTTGTATAATATACAACAAAAATAACAAATATTCTGGTTATATATATTATACCTAACATAAATTCCAATAAACGTAACTCCGCAAGAAATGGTCGCATTTAAAAGTTTTTTTTTTCATGTTTAAGAGTAAAGCCTATGTATTTTACAAAGCTTTCAATAGATTTTGAATCATCCTTATCCTTACCTAGCATCTTTTCAAAAATAGGAACATGTTTTTTTTACAAAATTTGCATAATTTGACGCACTCTACCGGACGGATGGAGTAAATTTTTTTAAGTAACTGTCATGATAACCATCGTAAAGTTACTTTTCTCTTACAAATTAAAAAAAATTAAATCAATGCCTTAAACGATTTAACTGGATCTTAAATACTTGTATGATTCTGCGTGAATTTATATACTACCTATGTACAATGTATGTAGTCCTTTGAAACGCGTGCGCGAAAATGATTTTTCAGTCTTGAAATGCTAACTCTACTAAACTACCAGTAATATCACGAATTAAATTAATTAGCAATTTAATAATTTGACACTTTTTCGTATCTTTGAACGATCTTAATAATGCTAAATGACATATTAAAATCTGTAAATGATTAATTCTTATTGCGAAAAATATTACCTCGGCCAGGAATCGAACTCGGATCTCTTGTTTTTCGGGCAAGCGTCCTAAGCCTTTAAGCCACTGAGGTCTTTAATTTTATAAAAATAAATTTAATAATATTGCTCGATGATTGAAAGACTTAGGACGCTTGTCCGGAAAGCAAGAGATCCGGGTTCTACTTCCGGCCGAGGTATTATACTATTTTTTGCAATAAGAATTCATTATTTATAAATTTTAATATACCACTTAGCACTATTAAGATCGTTTGAAAATGCGAAAAAGCATTAAATTGTTAAATTGCTACTCAAATATCTCGTGATATTACTGTGGTAGTTTAATAGAGTTAGTGTTTCAAGACTAAAAAATCATTTCAGCGCGCGTTTCAAAGAACTACGTAAGTAATATATAAATTCACGAAATCATACAAGCATTTAAGATTCAGCTAGACCGTTTAAGGCATTTATTTAATTTTTTTTAATTTGTAAGAGAAAAGTCCATACTTTACGATGGTTATCATGACATTTGAAAAAAAAAAATTCATTCAAAGACGAGGCGGAAATATACAATTTATTCCACCTCCACCGTAAAGTGCGTCAAACTATGCAAATTTCTTAAAAATAAAACACGTCTTTTTTTTGAAAAGATGCCAGGTAGAGGTAAAAATAGATTCAAAATCCATTGAAAGTTTCGTAAAGTACAGACTTTACTTTTGAAAATGAAAAAAAAACTTTTAAATACGACTATTTTTCGCGGAGTTCCGCTTATTTGAATTTATGCGAAATTTTAATGTAAATTTATTTATACGATAATTTTGTTGACGAGTGTATATTTAGAGCTATTATGATTAATTCTATGATTATTTCTTTCATTTTCTCAAAAGGAATTAATACATCTAGAAACAAAATCAATGTCTACTCGTCAAACTTCCATTTTTTTTTAGTTGCTTTCATTCAAAATTCCTTGTATTGCTCTACTAGATGGATAATTTCGGTTACATATATTGATCTCATATGGACTCGAAAAGCAGACAAGAATTAGTGATTTGTATAGCATTACTTACATATTTCGACTATTATGAATATATCATCGATTAGATAATATGTCATATGCTTTTCTTTATTACATTTTTACTGCTTTTTATAATTATAATGAATTTTAATTATTTAAATGTTATTTTTGTTTAACAGAGAATCAATGTCCCTTTGTGATATTTTTAAGTTAATTATGTTCATATGACTAAATTAATTTTTATGTCGTTATTATAGCATAATAATATCAGTAAAATAAAATATTTTGGTTTACATTGTATGATCAAATATTGCGACAGAAAACATTGACGCGCCTGTTTGCGTGTCTGACTACACTAACATCGCTACTACTCGAGAAAAGCAAGAGTTTTAGCAAAGGAAAAAAGATCTTATGGTTCGTTTGTATAATTTTTATTTCTCTATAATTTCAAGCAGCTTTGCAAATATGAAACAAAGAGTTTCTTCAGCCCACGTATTTCAACTCTCTTTTGCATAACTTCTTTGTTTCACTGTGAAATTCATTTAAGAATCTCGCATATTAAGCTACCACATATTTGCATAAATTTTATTTAAAACAGAAAATATTTATTTCTAACATCGTACTTGTTTTTTACTATGAAAGAAAAAACTAAAATATTATTAGGTGTTGGAATTAATTCGTAGCGTTTTTTAATGAAAGAATGTTATTTATTTCACATGAGCATTAAAAAATACATTAATGAAAGTACTTCCCATCACTTGTAAAACGCTACGAATTAATTCCAACACCTAATAAATTTTGTTAACGAAGTGTCTTTATATATTTAATTTGCTTTGTTCGAAAGTGAAAAAAGATGTAAAGTATGTAAGAAAGATTTAAGTGCAAAAATAAAATACATAGGTATAGAAAATTAATCTTGAAAATGATTGATATAGTAAAAATGAAGGTTTAAAGTACTTGTCGCTCTTCCAATAGACTTGCTTAAATGAACTCCACGTATAACATGCTATTTCAAGCGGCATATTGAAGTGACACTTCATCAACATGCAAATAAACAAGCAATTTCACAGTAAATTTCAATGACAGCAACAAGATATTATGCGTGTGTTCTTTTGTTATCATCGAATATGATCGAAAGTTTCACAATAACTTTGTAAATAAGAAAGAGATGAAAATGGAGGCAATGCACACATGTAAGTTTCACTTTCAATCATTTCACTTGAAACATTTGACTTGTTTCTGAATGGCGGGCGCGTTCCGTCGGGAATACATTATCTTCGCGCCTGAAGCATGAACAATTCATTCCGATGGGATTTAATTCTCTTGCAATTCTCTAACGCCCACGTGCTCCTTTTCACAAATAAGACCCTGTTCCAGTTTTCCTCTCTTTCAAGAACAAGAAGATTGTGAGTGGCGCGATATCACTTTCTTTATAATATCTTGCATCACTGCGCTTTTAATTCCATTGCATTAAGTGAAAAGTGTAACGACATCAAGGGTCATGAGGGCATTAACCAAACGTTAAACCGAAGGAGACCAGTATAGAATTAATTTCTTAAATAACAATATTTAAAATTCCTATATTAATTAAAATAAATTTAACTAAAGAGTATAAAGTTATTTAAAATTGTAACAAGATATATGAGACAATCAAATAGATCGCTTCATCGACGTAATTTTATATTAGGTGTTGGAATTAATTCGTAGCGTTTTTAATGAAAGAATGTTATTTATTTCACATGAGCATTAAAAAATACATTAATGAAAGTACTTCCCATCACTTGTAAAACGCTACGAATTAATTCCAACACCTAATACGTTACATTTGTATTATATAGTATATAATATATCAATAATTCCTCAAATAACCTTCCAATAATAGCAATCTGCGTATTTCTCAGAAGACCTTATGTGGATTCTTTAAGACAACTGACAAAAATATTTAGTAATGCGTTTCTACGAATAAAAAGTCATTTTACGTCGTAACGTAATATAGTAAATAATACATAATTTTCCAATATCAGATAATTCGATCATTCATTGCAAAACATTGAATCGTTGTGAGACAAATACTGGAATAATATAAACTCCGCTCTTTATACTTATTCAATTCATTCATATGTAAAAAATATATCTTGAAACTAACGTGTTCTAATATTAACACATATAAAAATAAGAGCATAAAAAACCACAGCACAAGTTATAGTTTGTGATATTTAATTATTATTACATTAATTAAAACATTAAACGTTTCGGCCACAATCTGGCCATCTTCAGTAATTCAATAATATTCTTAAAACGCAGAGTTACATCTAGTTGACATTAAATTCAACAGTCGAGAGTTGTAATTAAATAAACATGTTCTTTTATATGTGAAGATGCTTCATACAGTAATGTTACAACGTCATTCATATGTAAATTATTTCAGCTACAAATGACAATTTATTTTTTCAAAGAACCCCAATTTAATTTTATTTAATTTAATTTTACTTAATAATTTTTACATTTATCTAATAATAAAATTTCTTAGCTGTAAATTAGTATAATTGGAAACATTATCTTAGAAAATTAGAAGAGCAAATTCTTAAAATGAACAATTTCAGAGTATACATATATGTGTTACGTAACAATTTTTGGAATGCGAATAAAAAAATAATGCAATAGATACTCAATTCAATGCTCAAAAAATTTATAGTATATTAGTGTATATGACGAGAGTGTCATAACAGATTGCGAAAGTAGTTTGTTTCAGAGATATAACTTTGAAGAATGAATTATAAATATATAGAGAAATAAATGTCGTGACCTCCAACGATCACGTCTTAAAATTATTTATAGGAAATCCACATTCCACAACAAGAAAACTACAGAAATAGATGCCAAATGTATCATTCACTATGTATCATCACTAAAAATTTAATGAAAGGAAATGGAAATTTACTTACAAATCAACCTATAATATCGTTCGTGATTCCAGAATGTGATAAGAAATATCGATGCCTTTCCTGAAACTTAGAGCAAGTATTTTAAGAACATTTCTTAATCTAAAAAAAAAAACAAAAAGTTTTTAATTTTCTTTCGTTTATTTGCTAACAAAATAAGCCCTCAGAAAACTTTATATTTTCGAACGAGGGTTGCTGCCAATCTCATCCAATCATTTTTCGCCGTAAAACCGTAAATCCTCTACTGATTATGAGCACATCCCGCCTCGCTAAGTGTTATCGTTTGTTAAACAACGATATTTCATTAACGTGAAAGCCTAATTTCCTTCTGCGCACTATTCGTCTTGCGTGACGCGTACTTTTGCGTCGAATAATTTTACTACTGACCTCATTCGCAATGTAGAGCGAGTAATGCTTTCGCTGCAGATGAAATGTGAGATAAGCGCAATGAGATTGAACAGTTTCATGAGTAGTTTCTTACCCGAAATTCTTTTGTAGAACATAATGCAATCTTTACATTGTTTGTCGCTGCACCCATGTCTGTTGTCCTATTATTTGTCAAATCAAAAGTTCGGAGGAAATGTTGCAAAGTCATTTCTTCTCGCTAGAAGGAAGTACTCGTGTTCTTATGGGTACATGGTATCTCCGTTGACCATAAAATCGTTTAGTAAACATTCTCATACAAGGCATCCTCTATTCAGCCAATTTTGTGCTATGAATACTCGCCGTGCATATAGGTATGTATTAATGTATGCGTATCTATACCCAAGACGCATCCTTACGAAGCCTTCGATGTTATTATGCTATACTCGAGGGTCGAGTGATGAAAGTCGTTAAAATGTCGTTTCTACTAGCGACAAGGCCAAAGCAATAATTTTAAACAGAGTGGGATACTGGAAAGGGTTGCTAAGATATACTCAGCTTCCGATTTTACGGCACGTCCTTTCGAGAAAAAGAAGCATTTTTTCGAGCGATGTCACTATGATGAGCACAGTGGCTGACAGACGCTTTTATGTTGAGCTATGTAAAATCGATGCCTTGATAAACCTGTAGCTGAGTAACGTTGATATTTGAAATTCTTATACGAAAGTTTTTGCGCACAAATGCGCGTAAGGTACTATATTTTGATGAGAGTACTATTCTTGGGGATTAATCGCTTATGAATACCTTCAGTATTAAATTAAACTTTTTAAAAACTATTCTGAACGACAATTTTGGTAAAGTTAAAATCGATAAGTTTTCCTGCACGCGCGCGAGAAGAACTACTATACATACAATGGATATCGCAATTAAAACATTTATTTCTACTTCAATTATTCATATTATTTTGGTCAGAGACATTCCTTACATCAGCGTTTACATTTCTAGCAGATATTTATTATCTTTTCCGATGATATTAGCTTGATGATAAAAGTTTTTATATAGACTCACAGTCCATTTTCAATCATTTGTACTCACGTACTTTTGTATAGCGTGTGTATGGTAAAATATATTTAACAAAAAAAAAAGTTGTACGAGAAGCACACTCTTTTTCCTCTTTTCCTTATTTCTCTTCCTCCTTTTACGAAAAATTTAAATTTAAAAAAAAATTTTTTAATTTTCTCAAATCGTTTGATACAAGTTTGTGACAAACTGGATTCTCGATCTCAATCGAAGAATTTGGTAAATCTATTTTATCGATGAACATAATTGATCTATTGTTGACTGAAATATCCAAATATTCCTAGCTTTTTGTCATCTGGCGGGATACTTATTGACGGGATACTTATTCGAATTTTTATATGTTTTTACATTCTTTTATATTTTTTTACTTTGACAATTTATCATTGATGGTTTTTAAATTTTGTATCCGTTATTCTTTATTCATTAAGATGTAAGATTGTATTTTTGCGTTGTAGCACTGAAGAAGGCTTTGTAAGCCGAAACGTCTGTTAATTATATTAATTTAAAGTTAATTTAATTATAGCTCGAAATAAGCCGTATTAATTTTTTAAGAAAATATACGAGCATTTTTTACTCCATTTTTTAAATTAAAAAATTGAAATTGATTTTTCACTACATGATTAAGTTTAGCAGGTTGAAATTTGGTATAAAATAATCTTTTATCAAGTTTAACAATGTAACATATTCAAAATTAGATTAAGGGGCATTTCATATGCTTATTCGGTTAGGCCTTTGCATTCATGTTAGAATTATGCACAATATTCATACACAATAAATAAATTTAAGAGAACCTGTGTATAGAGTGTGCTGTGAAGATGTAGTGTGCATTTTTAAGACTATCTAATTAACAATGAAAATTAATTGTTGCAGGTTGGCTTAGAACCTCAGGGAAGATTGCGACTAATAATAGCATGTCGAATGCACGAAGTAAGAAAAATTTCATTATTTTGTAAGTATACATGATTCGATAACTTGATTTAATATTTTAGTAGCAAGTTTCCATGGGAAGTCTAGTGGTGAAGTATATAAGCTAACAAAGGCTAATAAAGACAAGAAAGACCAGCATGAAAAAGAATTTGAAGAAAAAGACTTAATAAACGGACATAAATTGAAGGCTACGAGAAATTTTTACAGACACTGTATGAACAGTTCGTGCAAAAATATAATTTGGTATGTATGTCTATGGAAAAACATTGCTTCTGTCTTAAGCCTATTCTACAATGTGCTCTTTGTTTTCTGTTTCTTACTTTTTACCTCTTGCTTTTTTCCCTTTTGCAACCGTTTTATCAACAATTGTATTTCTTGCTATGTATTTCCTATTTCTTCCGAAGTTCGTTAACTTTTATCTCGGGTGATATAAAACAAAAAATCGGATAAGAAGCAAAAAGACAAGATGTAAAAAATAGCAAAAAGCAAGAAAACAAAAAGCTCGTTGTAGAATAACCATTAAGATTCTGCATACGATATTTCTTGATCGCTATCTTTGACAAAATGCGTGCTATCTCAAAATACTTGGAAAATGGAAGCATTAATTAATTAAACTGATGTATTCATCCCATAATTACATCTAGAAATCAAAATTTAGTTAATAGTACACCTCGAATTAATCAATTAAAAATTTGCAAAATGCAGGATTGTATGCATTGGATATTTAATCTATCTATAGTCTAAAAATCAAGAAGTTTAACCTAAATGATGACTAAGCATGATTGAAGAAAGCAAACATATGTGTCTTAGGAGGGATTATGAGGATACCATGTAACGTGTTTTATTTATTATATTTCAGGGGAATAAGAAAAGGATTTAGATGCGAAGGTGAGAAGACACATACACCATTATTAATAGATTATAGTTATGTATTTACTTGCCGCATTCTTATGTATAAATGTGTGCAGTTACGAATGTGTACGTGCGAGTTTTAACGACGAGAAAAATCACGATTCTTATTTCATCGATTTAACGTTTTATTTTTTTAATGCTTCATTTCTAACTACTACGTCCTATAATTGTCGCGTCAATGATCACTTTGGTTAATTAATCTGCTTCATGATTAAATATTTTATTACTTAACTTATTGTTATATTAGTTAGTAGTAACGTAAAGATTTTGATTTTTAATGTATTAGCTAGGTATCTGTCTCTCCTGATTTTATTTTGTTTCGATACAATTTAGATTTGTAGCTAAATAATTTCTCGATTTGTTACATATCTTTCAATAAAAATTCCAAATATGCTATCTTAGAGCTTGGTAATATTTTTAGTATCGAAACTACTGCTGATTCTATATTGAGAATAACATTAAGTGAATTTTAATTTTATTTCTGCTTATGATATTACAGTAAATAATTTTCGGATGCGTCTTATCACGCATGCAGTTATAACTTTGGACGTGCTATATTACATCTTGGAAGCAAGCATTTTATAAGAAGATACTTTATATTATATTGTTTTAGTATGCACGCGGGCAGTGCATAAGGACTGCTTGGACTTGTTCAAGATACCATGGTGTGAAAAAAAAGAGGTATGTTTATTAGTTTATTTCATTAATTATTTAGTATAAGGAATTACTCTCTCCAATGACTCCTTAACCTTGGACAAATTTTAGTCATTGTTGTTCCTTAAAAAATTATTAATAAAAAAAGTTCATCAATAAAACCTATCTTTTGGACGCGATCGACTGCGCTCCGATAAAACAAATTTCCTGCTTTAACAGCGCAAAATATTTTCTTATATAATTTCTTATGTAATTTTTCTTATGATTTTGCCTTATTGATTTCGACAATAATTCCTTCTCTGCTAATTTAATTTTGGATGTTTGTTAACCATTGATTTATGAGCTGAGAAGCCAGATTATTGTAATTGAATATTTATTAAAGTAGAGAATTTTTAAATAAGTAAATAAGTTTCCTGTTTCAAAAATACAAATATTTTACTTTAAAAGCATAAATTTCCTGCTTTACAAACAATTGACATTGTTCTCCATTTATGTAGTTTTACCAAGTTATTAAATTATATGAATTACTCTTCTCTGCAAAAGTTAGTCCAGTCATTTGCTGTATGTGATGATATATTTGGTTTTTTTGCTGGGAACGTCCGCTTTACAAACAAATTCTTTGCTTAAAAACCACATTTTTTTAATTAGCTTTTTTTGTTACCAATTTTTTAAGGAACAACGAGCGACGGCTAAAATTTATTCATGGTCACTAGGGGGCATGACTTTGACAACATATATCAAGATCAATGTCATTGAAGAGTTGTTCCTTATACTAAATAATTACTGAATTTATTATTACTTTTTAAGATTGTGCCCTTATAAAAATTTTTTACCATTTTTAGCTCGTTTTACCACCTCGCGAGAGGTTAATCTGAGAGGTGAAAACGTGCATTTTATTCAATGAGTATTCTTTATAAAAATTTTTCACCGTTTTTTTTAGACGTCATATGGACCCGTTCCTGTTCTTTTCTTGCACTCAAAAGCACTCGTGGTGTATCATCAGGAATGATAACAAGTATAAACGAGTATGCGTATGAATATTTTTGAGGAAATTGTCCATTTTCAATGCTCGTTTTTCCACTATGAATATTTTTGAGTGGATGTTCATTTTCAATACTCATTTTTCCGTTGGAAATATTTTTGAGTGGATTGTTTTCAATGTCCGTTCAGCTGGTAAGTGAGAACACGTTAATACGTCCCTCTTTTAATAATTATTTATTTATCACGTTTATTAATTATCACATCAATTTTACATTAATCGATTAAAAAGTATTTTATTTTAATTTTATAGTATTTTATTTATATATATAATAATTTTTTAATATTTCATACAATATCTAATAAATTGAAATAGAATTCAAATATTAAATTAATTCAATAAGATAACTCCAATATTTATATACGCTGCGCGCCAAGATTTACGCCACAGAAATCAGAAAAAAGGAATTGAAATAATTTGCAGGCAACCAATCTATTATATACGCCTTTATGTTATATTAGTATTGTAATTTTAATTTTTTTACTGTAATATTAAATGTCAATGTAATAAGTAACCTTATATCATATAACTCATATTAAATCATTACTATAGAAAGTAGAAAAGACTTGGTTATTTGGTGATACATAAATATAGAGAGATGATAAAGAACAAAATATAGCAAAATACAAGTGCTTAACTTCATTCTCCGTTCGACTTGATGTGATATATCTTCACCTGGGCAGCGTTCAGGAATTACACTTAGATAACTCTAGGGTACATTTTTGCTATAATATACATGACGTAACCTATAGCTTAGAATTATCTGGACGCAACTCTTTGGAGTATACGGAATTTTTAGCAAATCGGATTTATGCCCAAAACGCATACATAGTTTGGAAGTTAAGTATATTAAATTCAATGCATTACATAAAACATATCATACCTCCTCACATCATAACTATCGAATGCAAGATTAGAATTATTATCTATTATTTTTAATATATTATATATTCACCATTTATATTCCTTAATAAAACTTTGTAAACACAATTAATAAATTACTACATCATTTTACACGTTGTACTTCCAATTATTATTTATAAATATTTTATGACATAGGAGTTGTGTGGTTCAGTGGGAAAGTGGCAACTTAGAGACCAGGCCTTGATTCAAATCTCGACAGAAGCTGATTTTCTCGTGCTATCAGTTATATACCTTACTTCGAATTTTGAGTGATGAAAATATACAATGTGAGTGACGAGTGCTAAATGAGTATTTTGTACTATATACGTTTTTTCCGCCTCAAATTTACGCAGCATGTATTTACCACTCATTTTTACAGAAAAGTTCCTGTTTACGATCTAAAAACGGAATCATCCCTTATAAAAATTTTTTACTGTTTTTAGCTCGTTTTTAGCTCGCGCGAACGGTTAATTTGAATGCTGAAAACATGCATTTTACTCAATGTGTATGACTCCGTTTTTAGATCATAAAAATGAGTATTGAAAATGGACAATCCACTTAAAAATATTCATGATCATACTCGTGTATATGTTCCTCGTTCATCTGCGGAAAAACGAGTATTGAAACGGGCAATTTCCTCACAAACACTTATACGCATACTCGTTTATACTTGTTATCGTTCCTCGTGATACACCGCGAGTGCTTGTGAGTGCAAGAAAAGGGCAGGAACAGGTTAAAAACGGTCCATATGAGGTTTAAAAACGGTGAAAAATTTTTATAATGATGATGATTTTATAATGGTGATTTTTTTTTTATTTTTCCGATTAGGTTAAAGAAGAAGAAAGAGCCCTACAAAACAATGTAATCGAGAAAAATGAAGAAATTTTAAAATGTAATACATTTTTATCGTGCACATATCTTGAGGAAGAAGAGACGAAAAATATTATAACTAAATTTAAGAAACACTGGGACCAATCCAAATATAAAAATACCAAAAAAGTATCAAAAATGATAAAAACATCTTCAAAAGGTGATCAGACAGACAAATCGGGCGTAAGTTGGAACGACTTAACTAATGCTGAAGTTGTTAATTGACAATTAAATCAAAGAGATCCAAATACCTCCGGAGATGACTTGCAGCTAAGAATCTCATTTAACAAAAATAAAAATAGATATAATAAAAAAATTGGTATAGATGACCTTAAGTTTATTAAGGTTCTTGGTAGAGGCGGTTTCGGTAAAGTGATGTTAGCCGAACTGAAGAGTAATCCCGATGAGATTTACAGCGTAAAAATCTTAAAAAAGAGTGAAATCAGAGACAAAGAAGATGTAGATTATATTATGATGGAAAAGGACGTTTTAATCCTTGCAACAGAACATTCTTTTTTAATGCAATTATACTATTCGTTCACTACCGACACTCATATTTATTTTGTGATCGAATACATGAGTGGAGGTAATAATTGCCGTTTTATAATAAAATTTGAAAGATATCTACTATTTATTTGAATACTGCTTATCTCTCTTATCTCGCTTATTATCTCTTGATTTTTTTCAGGTGACTTGCAACACTACTTCGATTTGGTTTCTCCATATCCGCTCGGAGAGCAGTGGGCACGTTTCTACGCAGCAGAAGTGACACTCGCGCTTCAGTTTCTGCATAAACATCACATTATACACCGTGATTTAAAACTGGACAACATATTACTTGATGCCCACGGCCATTGCAGGCTTGCAGACTTCGGACTGTGTAAAATTGGAATTCGAAAATGTCCACCATTATCATACTGGGGGGCGCCTGAATACGCTCCTCCGGAGATCTATGATAACAAATCATATCATTTTGGGGTAGATTGGTGGGCACTTGGTGTCATGATGTATTGTTTGATATTTGGAAAATTACCTTTTGTAGTTCCAAACATGTGTTTTAAGTCCAACTTCCAACTCTTTAAAGAATTAAGAAATATTGTTATAAATGATAAGTTAAAAGTGGAAACGTGGATTTCTTTAGAAGCAATAACAATTATAAAAGCTTTTTTGACCAAAAATCCCGCAAAACGGTTAGGGTGTGTTGCAGCCGACGGTGGCGAAAATGCTATAAGGGTCCAGCCATTTTTCAAACATCTAGATTGGAAAGCTCTCGAAGCGCGTCAAGTAAAACCTCCATATATACCTGTAGTAGTGAGTCTCGCGCTTTATTATTTTAATTGATAAATAACACAGGAGTGTATACATAATTGCTTCTCGAAATTTTTAGGAAGATCCAAAAAAGGCTTCTAATTTTAGTAAGTACTATACAGAAGAGGATCCTATATTATCGCCTATATTAATGACCAACCACCGGTATATATTTGAAGAACAATTTCATGATTTCTCCGAAATAAATAGAGATTTCAATTCATTCAGGTATACTACGTAGTATGAGATGATGAGTTTTGGTTAATATCATCCTTCGATTTTATTGTAATATCATCCTTCTCGCGTTGCTTTGTACTACATTTGTTATCTTGTTAAATATAAAAAACGGTTTTGAAACTGCTCGAATTTCTGAACTACGTCCGATAGAAATGATTTTATCTGCCGCAAAAGAAAACTTTTTGACCAATTGAAATACACATGGCATGATCAGAAATACTAATAAGAATTCGAAATTATTGAAAAAAACAACTTTTTTCAATTTCAGATGAAATAGGATACGATATATATAAATCAGGCGACTGTCTTATAACAGAACTCTTTTTCTTGATTTATAATGGTCGCTTAAGTAGAATTCAATAGTAATTTCCAATTAAAATATATGAAGACATACATATAATTTACCAATAACTATCCCCACTCTTTCTTTCTTTTCCTTTTTCCTCTTCTTTTTATTTTTTCTTTTTTTCATATGTTTTTGTCTAAATATCTATAAAACGTAAAAATTAAAAAAACAAATGGTTATTATATATATATGTTCATTGGTTATTTTTTATAATACATGTATATGACGTATCTATTTCGAATCAAAGTAAAAATACATATTTTCATATACCTTGATTTGAAATAGCCATGTCATATATAATATATTTGATAATTTATATCATATACCTATGTATTCATATAATAATAATAGCTCTATCATATATACAATCGAATATTATGTACCTACATATAATAGACAATATATAAATATATATAAAATATGTAAAGTATATGAAATATATAAAAATTGAAATATATAAAAAAAGAATTTCAAGAAATAGTAAGAGATTGAAAATAAGCGTATCGCTTGGGCCTTGCATTTTACACATATACATATTCAATAATTAAAAAGTAAATGAGTATGGACCAGCATAATTGCAATAAGATGATGCACATTTCTTTTTATTAATTCTTTTTCATATTCTTAATCATTCATCTTTTAATTATTGAAGATATATTTGTGTATATCTAATTTATTTATTTTAACAAAGCATATGGAGTAAGCGAGAAGGACGATAACTTAAAAGAAATTTAGTTTAAAATACTTGTAGCGAACATATTGTAAATTCATATTTGTAAATTCTCATAGCTATTACCGTACATATACAACACGAGATTAATATCTTTGTAAAAACAAGTATATCTAAGCGATTTCGACGCTTAGGTGGATATGTTACTTTTGCACATGGTACGTATGAGCTGCGCTCACTTTAGACACTCACGCACTCTAAGTTTTAGGTTGCCATCCCATGACAGATTTTTCACGTATCATGTTACCTGTTAGAAGCCATTATGCGTATTTAGAATCATTGATTCTACGTTTTCTGTTACGCGAAATTCAATTACAATATGTCATGGAACAAATTTGGTGGCATACACGATAACCAATCATATTTTTATATTCAGATTATTTCAATAGAAATATCAAAGGTAGTTTATTAGTTACGCGAATTTGTAATTACATTCTATACGACTTATGGAAATGAGTAGTTCCGCGTAACGCAGCACACATATACACTTATAAATGTACGTTTATTATACACAGTTTCTGAAAATCGTCTACTTTTTCTGCATGTGTTTTATTTAAATTACTATCAATCATGGGCGTATCCAGGGGGGAGGGAGAAGTTTGGATTTAAATCCCCACCAAAATTTTTTATTAATTATTTCATTTTGAGAGAGTCCCGTTAGCGCACATCCTGATAAGCTCACATCAGTTGATATCTAACAATTTTCCATTGCTTTATAAAGATTATGCTTTTCGCGGGTTTTCTCTGTGTCAAATCCATTCTTGGAATACTATCGTTTTATGAACCTTACAATTCCACTTCATCAGGGCAAGGAACAGCTTGATACTGAGTCGTTCTTTCGGATCGTTCCTTTTTATATTATATCTCTATTTAGATTATTAGGATGTTTTTGTATCTCTATGGCTTCTCTATACTTTCTTAGAAAGTATGATGTTGTGATCGTTTTGTCAAACAGTATTTCGATGTTCTAATAATGCTGATTGCATGTCATTTTAGCCTGACATCACGTTGATGTTCTTTTATCCGTAGGTTGACCATTTTCCCGATTTCTCCAATGTATATTTACCCGCAGAAACAAGGTTTTTTTCTGGCTGTCAAAGACCGTTTTCTTATTTACAAGTTTATTAATTGTTTTGATTATGTCTTTTTTGTCATGTCCGTTTTTCTGTAAGACTAGTTTTAAGTGGTTGAGTTCTGTCTGTGTAGATGTTCTTTGTCAGAGATGGTGAAAGCTCTATGTACAAGTGAGTTGATTGCAGACTGTTTTTGTGCTGTTTTTGTGCTGAGTGGTGGACTCGGCATGTAGGTATCTATCTGTATGTGTTGATTTTCTGTACACTTGATGACTTAAGGTACTATCAGCTTTCTTAAAGACAAGAACTAGGAAGGGGAATTTTCCGTTTTCCTCTATGTCTATAATAAAATGAATATTTGGATGTTAATTGTTGAGGAAACTAAGGAATTTATGGAGTTCGGCTCTGCCGTATCTCCATATCAAATGTGTCATCTACATAACGGAACCAAACTTCTGGTTTTTTGGATGTTTTTCTGAGGGCCTCTTTCTCAAAATGCATGAAGATATTGGCGATTACAGGAAAAATAGGAGAGCCCAATTATCGCTCTTGAAATTTGTTCATAAAATTATTATAGGAGAAGTAAGTGGTTGTTAATTAGCGGGACATGGTCGGAGAAGACTTCATGTGAGGTCTTTATTATGTTTAATGTTTTTTATTGGAACTTGTATGAAAAGGGATTCTACGTCGAAACTTACAAGCAAGTCTGTGGGACGTAGTCGAATTTTTTGGATCTTTTGTATGAAGTCCGTTGAGTTGGTTATGTGATTCGGATTTTCCAGTGAGGGGGTTGTAATGTTTGAGCTAGGAAGCGGGATAAGTTTTTTATTGCTTTATTAATGAGAATATTTTATTTTGAATTGACGATATACATACTCTATCGAACTCCTCTCTTTCATTTTTAAATATAAAAAAACAACTTTACTTTTGACTTTGTATGAGTTTTTTGCATAAAATACTTTGTTCTTCTTGTTATAAGACATATAAATAGGAGAGACCGGGAATCAATTGAATATAGGTAAGTAGAATAATCGAGGCTACATTAAAAACAAAATATGCGAGACATGCGTAAACACGCAGCAGTGACTGCCGCTAAAGTCTGCTGTAACATTTGTTGAGAACATATCTATGAAGAAGTTTTATCACAATTTTAAAAAATCGTACACTTAAGTAAATATTTTTATTCTTAAAGTTTTTGTTTTACAATCGTATATGATTGTCTGAAATATTTGATTTCTATTTAGACAGTAAGTGTAGTTCTTACTTAATAAAGTTCAACAGATTTTTTTTGTTTATGTGTCTTTGTTGTAGTATATTGTTAATGTTTTTAAAAAATGAACGGATGGGGATAGTAGATTAACTACAGCATGGAACTATATGATTCATTTAGTGACGATTCTTATAGTACTTACTCAAAATTTTATTCCTTTAAAGAGATTTTCCTCAGTGGTAAATGTTATAAGTTTAGTTCCCTCATATCCAATCTCGAAAATTAGGCTTATTCGATATGTTTTTGCATGAAATAAACAAATTTTGCAAAAAGAAATATCGTTTTGCCTTGCGAAGCGAATGTAAAATATATTTTTATAAAAGTTTTATTAATATGTAGCCAAAGATATAGTTTAAAATACATTAATTTTTATTTTAATAATCTTAATCGAATTACCCCGGTCCCGAGGCTAGTTGAATCAGATGGAATGCATTAGAAAAATGCATTCATATTAGTTATCAGTTTCCCCTTATTATTAAAATATTATTAGGTAGTCAAATGTAGTAACTGGTGTAGAATTCATTTTTTCGATAAGTCTCTTAATTTTGTCTGTAAAAATTCGAAACTAAAAAATCTATTAGCCCCGGTCTCCCCTAAGTTTTAATACTTTTGTTAGTTCGAGCTTTGACAAAATATGCGAAATAGAGAAAATTTTCGTAAGATTTTTGTTCCAAAAAACATTCTAATTGATATATTGTAATAACTGTATTGTCCCTTTTTAAAAAAAGTCTTTAAAAAAATAAGTAAAAGTTACATGATGTACAAAATGTAACATTTTTCCTCTTCAAAATAAGATACCAGGAAACATTAAAAGTTGTAAAAATATCGAAATGAAATTCATTAATATTAAAAATTGTTGTAAATTATAACAACAAAATTAATATAGTGACGTTCTTTTCAGTACAATAGCAAAATCTTTTTTTTTCTGATTATCATTCCGATTGGTGCACGGTATATCCCTGGGTTGATTGACACCCCCTCCCCCGAAAAAAATTCCACGATGCGCTCATGCTATCAATAAATTGCTATCTTTGATATTTATATTGGAATAGTCTAAAAGAATATGAAAATATAACATACAGAAAACCGCATAGTAGAAGCATAATGACTCGAAAAAATGGTGATTAATTACATTTTGTGAAAAATCTGTGTCATGTGATGACGCTCATTCTATCTTTATCGCTTATTATATATGGAAAGAAGATAGAATGAAACTTAGAGTGCATTCCGTTTCAGGTATGATGCTCACGATATATCATTTTATATTGTTTACCGAATATTGAGAAAAAATAAAATGATACATAATGCACATTATGCGTGAAACGGAACGCATCCTAAAATGAGAATGGTCTCCTGTGCAATGTCAAAGGTTATTTAAGTGAGAAAGAGACTGTTCTGCGGGAATGTTCGCTACAAATTGTGGATATTTATTATTCTGGAATTCGTAACAAATGTCCTTGAAAAAGTTACATATTTAAGTTAATGTTGAATTGTATGAGTATTCGTTAATGAATTCCAGGCGCGTATGATCCAGTTCATTTTTGTAATCGCAATAAGAATGATAAGAAACAGGGACCAAATCAATGCGCTCATATATATAATGCGTTGTCATTCCATACGATTCATGTGCAGAAACGGAATCTATCACTTTATTCACCTACTGTAGCCCAAACACGTCTCCAGAAGTAGATGTTTTTATATAGCGCATTGTTTTGAAATAAATTACTATATAAGTTACAATTTGTTTCAAAATGAAGCGTCAGAAAGTCCTAGACAAGATTACCCAGTGAGAAATGGTAATGGAATCTATTGATATCGATTCCATTATCATTTCTCACTGGGTAATCTTGTCTGGAACTTTCTGACGCTTCATTTTGAAACAAATTGTAACTTATATAGTAATTTATTTCAAAACAATGCGCTACAAAATCATAGATCATGAATCTATTTATATATAAAAACATCTACTTCTGGAGACGTGTTTTGGCTACAGTAAGTGAATAAAGCGAGGGACATAATATATGCAAATTTAATGTATTATATATCGTAGACAATAGATTGATAGAAAAAAGATAATGAATATTTAAAAACAAATGTTTAGTACTTAATTAAATTACAAAACGAACATAATATTGGGAGCATGCGTTATATTTAGACGCTTTTTGGCGTGTATACCTACTGCTTGACGACAAACAAAAATTGGTTGTGGCATAATATGCTCCCGGTGTCTTGCCGTCATCAGCGACGATAAGTGCAATTCAACATCATGATATCATCATTGTATAAATGTATATTTTTAGGTCTACAAAATAAGAGAACCAAACGGGACTTATCCTTGTTTTCTGGACATCCGGATACGCACCTTTTGAAATTGTACAAGAATGGGAATTCTTTGCATCTTCGAAATAGGAAGGCGATATAAGAGGAAAGGAAGCCCGAGACTTTCATTGATTGTGCGTCTTGCTGTCGTTGCTAAAACGATCGAGCATTATTAACCAGCAAATTTTTTTTCTCGATACATTTACTGGTTAACGCTCGATTGTTTCGAGCGAATCGATCTTTTTTCGAGCGCTAGGAGTTAACCGATCTTTTTCTTCTCTCCGTGTACTTCTATATATGTATATTTCCCGCTTACATCATATCGATAGTCGTAATCCGGTTACGGCTATTAATCGTATCTCCTTATATTTATTAGCATTTTTTCTTGTCCTCCCTGTGACTCATCTCTCTTCTTCGGCCCGTCGACACGATAGAAAAGTGTTTCAATGTAAAAGTACCTGACAGAAACTTGCCTTGTTCATATACATATATACAAGTATATGTATATATCGTTTAATATACAAAGAAAATGACTTGCTACTATGCGCAGGTCATTGTTATTTTTCAGAATCGTCTACCTGCGTTATATTCTATTTAATATACAATTTTACAAATATTTTCTAGAGATGCTAAAGTATATGTAAGAATCATTTAATAATTTTTATGTCTGTAAAAGTAATGAAAATTAATCCAAGATATCATCATATATGGGTTAAATCTTTTCGAAACTGAATTTGTTCTACTTGTATCTTAAGGATCTCACACCTAATTTCTATATTGCAACAATGTTAATTCTTTCTCATTTTTCTTGCGCGCGCATAATTTGTATATATTATATAATTATTATATAATTATACATTTAGACAGATATTTAACCATTACTACATCCATTACTAATATTAAGATCAAATTCGTTGCATTGCATCAAATTTACGCATTGTACCTGCTTTCAACTTTTTATTTGTTATATTTCGTTTGTACTACAAACACAATATAAGTTCTCTTTATTACTTTGGTTCTAAATAAAAATATATATAAATGTTATAACTAATTACGATTGAAATGTACTTTTTCAGATAAATTGTGTATTAAAATAAAAATATATATAAATGTTATAACTAATTACAATTGAAATGTATATTTTTAGATAAAAATTCAAAAAGTGTATACAGGGTGATTTTAATATTTTTGTCACCTATCATTGTTACTTTGGTTCTAAATAAAAATATATATAAATGTTATAACGAATTACAATTGAAATATATGTTTTTAAATAAAAATTCAAAGAGTGTATAGTATACATTATCAAGAAAAATGTACAAATGTTGCCTTTCTTAACATATTAAGTTAATAGATAAATATATTTTAATATATATATATATATATGCATATATATAATATTAAGATAATAGATAAATATATTAAATATATTTTAATATAATAGTAGATTTATTGTAGTTAAAAAAAAAGATTTGATGTTATGTCTATGTATTACATAGTTTAAACACGTAAATGTACCTGGTGATAATTGCTTTTCTTGATATACAGAGTGATTGATTTGTTTACAATGGCCGTCGCTAGACGCGAGTCGCGAATTATAAACAACGCATCTAGCATCGGCGAACGCGCGTCTCACCGCGATGAGCAATCTTATTCTGTCGCGCGTTTAGATTTGTAAGTAGGCTGGGCGAATTTAGCTATTTTCATAAGTTAATAACTCGTTAATCATTACGACAATTGTAAAATGGACTTTTCTTCTCAGTTTAGTCTATTCTGCCCCTGTGCGAAAGATTTTTTATTAATTATCAATCACCCTATAGAAATTTGCACCAATTTCTGCGCGTATTAATTGTAATAATATTATATTGTATTGTTATATTTGTCTGAGTGTTATTTATTTAACGGTTGTAAAATGTCTTAATTATCAAAACAAAAGCAGAAATAATCGTGCTCGTTCAGTTCTCTGTATCACCTACGCGATATTCTATTAATTTTATATATTAATTTACGAATAAATTAATTTGCATGAGAAAATAACTTGTATTTAAAGCAATTTGTATGATTAAACATCTTCCCGGTATATTCTTACACTTAGAAAAAAAAGTAAAATCATAAGAAAATAGATTAATACATTATTTTCCTTTACTATTATTTTTCTATCTTTAGCTAAACAAGAATTACAGTTCCAATTATAAGTATAATTCACAGGGTATAGTTCTTGTTTAATATGAGTTAATTTAATATATTTTAATATTAAATTTTTAATTATTCAATGTAAAAGAATGATAATAGAATATATATATATATTTATTTATTCATTTATACATATATAAAATACGTATGTATGTATTTTTTATATAATACGTAGGCGCAAATATCTCTTATACTTATAACAATGACATTACGCATTGGTTCTCCACTCGCTGTGACATTTTGTAACATTTATGTGCGCAACGTTCGTAATATCTCATATCTTTATATATAATTATTTATATACACAGCGTCATTGTTTCCATATACATATATGTATGGATATATGTACATGTATATATCGAATGATTCATATCGTTAGAGTTAAGTAAACAAAAATACTACTACTTAAGTTTTACTTTATAATTTGAATAGAATTTAATTAATTAGTTTAGATTAGTTAAGATTAATTAGTTTAGATAATTAGTTTAAATTAGTTAAGATTGTAGCATCTGAGTTTTAATTTTTTATTTGATACATTAGTTTTCTTCGAGGAGTAATAATTTTTGACAGAGAATTAAAGTTGCCATTACTTGAGTTGGAATAAGAAGACCTTCAATAAGAATATTCTTAAAGAAAAATTGAAATTATTATTAATTGAATTGAATACTTAGATTTTATTCAAGAAACACATATTCTTCTTTATCTTTTTTAAAAATTAGTCTTTACCTTATTAGCAACTCAAACATAATATTAGCCGCTCCGCTTTAATTCATGGCTATGTGTTTAATTCCTAAATAATTTTGAGTTGTCGGTAAATAACGTATTTCTATAACAAAAATAATTAGTTAAACACGCTTTGATCTGCAAACCTCGTGCTTCGATATCACATCACTATGGACAACTCTTTTCATTAACATTCTCATTAACTCTTCTCATTAATTTTGGAAAGTATCTTAATATTATATAATGTTTAAATTAGACATTTATACAAAATAAAAGAAAATATTTGATTGCGCAATTAAAAGAAAGAATTTTACTAATTGATTAATCAAAGAATGATTTTTAGTATATATTATTTACGACATTAGTGTAATAAGTAATCATAATTTCATTTATTATAAAGCTTATAATACAATATATTTGCTTTAAAATAAATTTTTTCAATTAATCTAAAATATTTTTTATAAAATTTTACCCGATAAAGTATTATAAATTTATCTAGAAAGTTTTAGTAAATTAAACAACGGATCTAGAGACGCGCGAAACTTTAATCTAAATTTCATTTCAATTTTACGTCGGACTGTATTTGAGATTTCTTCTTTCAGTTTTTCTTGTCAAAAAATTTAATGTCAAAAATCTTAAAACTATAATTAATTAACTATAATTAACATTATTCATTTAGAGTGAATAATTTTTGTTAATAAAAAATTGATGTCATCAAAGATGTATTCCTTCATCAATGATGATCGGGTATACTTTACTGTACATAGAAAACTAAGAGCAGTTAGTAAAAAAAGACTGTAGATAGTTCATGTGTACTGATCTTACTTAAATATGCATCCACCGTTTCGCTACTCAGGTCAAGTTATCGTAGAATGTGCGCAGAAGCGAAGACCCTGTACCCGACATCGCCGTTTTCGCGTTTTTATCTCTTTCTTTCTCTGTCTCTCCTTACGAGCTCTATTGATTACTCCGACGCAAACAAAAATATAAAAAACTGTGCTCCCGCAAAATCACATATCATTGTAAATATTTTACAAATTACACATGGCACGTAAAGACTTGCAGACAATTTTCAACTAACTGTCGTCCAAATTATCGCTCTTACAAATGTCGAGAGATAATTTCCAGAGGAAAGATAAATGATTGAAAAATCATAATAAACGAAAAAAAATAGCAAAACATGTTTGTAACATTTTGATTTATTCCTTTCGTTCAATTTATATCCTTCTTATATTCGATTTATCTATTTCGGAGCGACGAGCTTTGAGTGACGGAGCATCGCCAATTCTTACTTCACTGCTTCGACGAATTGTTACATTCATGTAATTATATACGTGTCTCGCACAGAGTTAATTAACTACGACAATGTTGGCTTTATACAATCAACGTGGAAACCTGTTGTTATATATTCGACTTGCAATTGATAATGTTCGCACAATAATGTCGACAATTTTCTTTTTTTTTTTTTTTTGGTCTTTTCATCTCTCACACCGATCTATACCATCAAAATAAATTGTATTCAATAGCTATATACCGCGCTATGTGCTTTTTTTGAACGTTTATTTAAACGTTTATTGAAAATGTTCTCCATTTAATCGGATTTTTTACGATTTGTAGTATGCGTAATCTGTAAAATATTCTTTTTGCGCATTTATATGTAGGTACATATTTCTTGTACTACAGTTCGTGAATCAGAAATGATTTCTGCACAAATAACAATTAAATGACTGATAAAATGCATTAAATATTTCTAACGCATTCGTAAATATCAATTAATAGAGGAAGAAAGAGTAAAGTTACATAATACTAATTCTTTTTGTCTTATTGAATTCAATAGATACTTATGTAATATAATTACTTTTGGTATAAGTTTATTAACCATGGAGTGATATCAATTATGCCATAGATAAAAATTGTTCGGATACAGAAGAAAACTAATGTACAAAAAACTAATGTACAATCTTATGTATTATATAAGTTATTTAACTTTCTAGAATATTCAAAAATTTACGTGCTTGACAGTTTCCATTTTAAAACCATCTTAATAACAAGTTTTACTTTATGAAAACTATCGTAAAATGGTAATAAGGCAGGTATACGCAGTACATATTGTATTAATAATAAAAGCAAAGAAAAATTCTAAAGCTTAAAAGTTTACAATTATTGTAAATATTTATAAAATATGCTAAATTATATGTAGTTTATACATTGTATGTGTTATATTAAATTGAGATGTCTGATATTTTTATATATAAAGAATATAGTTTAGATCTTAATTAATTAAGAGAGAATTATTACATGAACCATCGATACAAATTTATAATTCTATTCTGATCTATGCGATGCTTTATATAGGATTAGTTATCCTATTTTATACAATACAAATATAACTTGGAGTTTCATACTGAGCGCTACTGCCGATAAATGTTATTGCAATTTGAAAATTATATTAAATTATGTGCTCCATGATTAAATTTACAAATTCGACCAACCTTTAAAGTACAAATGCGTTATGATATTTGCGATTTATAAAGGCTAATTTGAATAATATTATAGTTTTAACGATCAATCTTTGAATTATTAATTTTACTCCACGGACATAATAATCAAATTTATTACATATTGAACATTCGTTAACAGAAAAGTATATATATATATATATATATATATATATATATATATATATACTCGTAGTATTATTACAACCAAATTCGTTGAGATAAAAACTGCGTTAACAAAACACAACAGTTTTGCAACTGTTACATGATTGTCTGCTAAGATAGAACCATTCCTCCCTAAAAATATAATCCAATCAGCTCGAAGAAAACTTCCAAAGTTGCAAAATAAACGTTTTGCTGAACACAGTCAATGTCAATGGGGAGGAAAATTGTGTTGAAATTCATGCGTCTTCTTAAAGTATTTTATTGATCGTAAGCCGTTTAATGTAGAACGATTTGATAAGTATTGCCGTCCATCTCGTTAAAACTATTTATAAATAAACTTTATTGCATAGATTGTATCATAGAAGATTTATTAATATACATAGAATATAAATATAATTTTGTACGTTTCAGAATAATATAATCTGTTAAGAATAGATTGTCAAAACTATGTGTATTAATCAAAATGATTATTAAACCGTCAAAAAATTACTATCAGTTCTAAAAGTAATTTATATTTATATTCCACATTTTGCTTTTGTGTATACGTTGTCTGATTTGATAAATTTTTTTTAAATGTCAATAAAAAATTTTAAAAATATACTTTCATTATATTATTATTATATTACAAATATTATTATATTACAAATATTTAATTACAAATAACGCATACTTTTTATGTTTTGCATGTAATGATTGTGGCACTCTAAAAGCTTTTTATTCAAATGATAATGCAAAATCAGAAATAAAGTTAATATAGATATCATATCATTCTCTACTCTCTAACCGATGCAGTTTACTGTTTTAATTTTAAATTCGAAAGCTTTTAGCCTACACCAAGCTATGAGATCTTTCCCATGAATGGGATCTTTCCCATGATGAATCTAATAATCTCTGCGTTCCAAATCGCCTAAAATGCACAAACTTTTTTTATGTTAAAGAGTAGACATTTAAACGCTCTATATTATATTCGCCGAATAAAGAATTAACCGACACATGATGCGCACATAAGTGTATCGATTTCAGAGCAGATATCGAAATTACATGCGCTACTTTAGGAAGACGCGCATTTAGCTCAGAATTTATTTAACACGCGGCGTCTATGAGCTACAAACACGAAGAACAATCTAAAACAAGCGAAACATTAGCATTGAATTCTTTACTAAATTGCATGGCCGTAGCAATTCACGTAAATCTAATCTGGCGGTATTCAAACATCTTACTTCGCTATCGCATTCAAATTGTATTTCCACCGAATGCAAATACGTCGAACGCAGAATGGGATAACATCCAACGAGTATGTTACTGTGCGCAAGTAGAATGATATCTTTGAACCGATATCATTTTCTATAATGAGAAACTTGTATACGTGACTCGGTATCTACGTTTCGCCTCAATCGACGGTTTCATGCGAAACCGCATATAAGCATATGAGATGATATTACGATATATACCTCTCCCAGCAGTTATTCTGCGTTATAGGATCACCGCGATATTCTTTCACAATACCAACCAATTGTAAAATATAATAGTATTAAGGTCGTTTCTCGACGAAATGTCCAACGATCTAAGCGGCATCACAGTACAATTTTTTTCCATTATCGATCGAAAGAGTGCTACGTCACAAAAATGATTTATTTTGATAATATACGGGTGCGTCACCAAAATCCGGACAAATCGAACAATTTCTTTAAACAAAATGTTTTTAATGAAAAATTAAATATTACAATAAATCCTTTTACATAGCACTTGGGGGATCCCTGCAAAGCACAATTATTCGATATATCCCCCATTAGCTTGAAAGACAGCTTCTATTCTCAATCTGAAGCGTTCACACGTTGTAATGTAGCGCTGTCCATGCCGATGAATGCTGCCTCGAAATAGTGATCCTTAATGACGTCACATTGGGATGCCGAGACTTGTTTGTGAGTCTTTCAACTACGCTCCACGTAACTTGAACTACGTAGTAGTTCAAAGGACTTTAAATCTGGGCTGTTAGAAGGCCAGAATTCCTTGGATCAAACATATCGACTGAGATTTTGAATCAAATGATTCGTATGCCCCGGTGCACCGGCCTGCTGAAAAACATATAGCCTTCCGGACGCCACGGTTTCCATTCACGGCTTCACTACATCCATCAAAACGCGCAACGATTGCCCTGGGTCATCCGAAATCAGCCCTTTCAACGACTGCGGAGGTCCTCGCGATGCGTTCTCTTCCTCGCTGGCATACTGGAATCTTTGTCGTTAACAGTCTTAATTAACTGTTCTAGCAAATTTTCATCCACGATTATAAATATATTCATCTTAATTACGAGATTAAATAAAATAAAAAGTCGAGCACCCAAAATTGTCCTTCTGTTTCAAATGTTTAATGCAAAAAGACTTAATATAACTACTTTTAACATGCTTGGCTCGAGGAATGCGAGATATATTACTAAAAATTTCTTGTTTTCTACGTGTATCTTCAAACAGGCAAAAGCTTGAAATTCCACTATGAAATTTGTAAATGTCGCAAGATGAGCATTATATTACAAGAGCGACGACATTTAATTAAACGTTACGCGCAAAAAAGCACGTTAAATACAGTTATACAGTTAAATCATTCGTCGAGTTTATATCTTGGTGACGCAATTCTATGTTTAACTGATGGTTAATTGCCGGAGTAATAAGTCAATGTTATTAAAAAAAGAGAAGTTATTGAGTTTATTACAAATATGTAAATATTATATATTATATATTCAATTTTTTTATGTGAAATCATAAGTTATTGTTTGTTAGATATTAATTAAAAATTAGCATAAATTTAAACACATTTATACAAAAATTACATGTCAAAAGCACATTTATAAAATATTATATATACTATAGCAATTACGTTTAATTGTTTTATTTTTTCTTTTACAATACGAGATACGTTATTGAACAATTGTGCTGTAACCGAAATGCTTGGGCTCTTATTATGCTAATTGTGCATGTATACTAGAATTTTATTTATAGATTTATAAATGTTATTAGGAGAGAATTAAAGCAATTCGTAGCATAAGATTTAAAGCCGCGATTAATTAAACGAAAAGAAACCACCAATGCTCCTTTTTGTTTGCTATAATTTCCAAAAAAAATGTTACAATTTTCGAAAAAGACAGAAGAGTGACGGATCGGCGTCATTACGTTGTCAGTATTTATCTGCAACACGAGTTGTCCATACAAGGATGCAATTGCATGCATTGCTGCAAAAAACCAACATTTTGAACAGTATCTGCATTAAGCAAGTGACAACGTAAATAAATAAGTGTGAATGAATGTGTAATAAATAAATACAAAAATATCTTTAACGGACTTTTTTTCTAGTTCATCGATTCCCTACTGCCCTACTGAAAACTTCAAAAGTTTGGCCATTTAAATTCGTGATACTCTATATATACAATAAATTTTATATACAGGGTGTTAGTTAAATATGTTGCCATACTCATCAGAGCGATTCTTTAGTTTACTTCAAGTGAAAAAGTTCACATAAACATGTATCTTACAGTTTAATTTCTGAAATACAAGTAAATGTTCGCAAATGTTTGACGAAACGGTAAATTTGCTTTGGAGATATCTTCATAAATATGCCTTGCTTCACGTGAGTTAACCGTAAGCAACCGTAAACAATGTGACAAAGTCAAAATTATAAAATAGATTCTTCCTAGATTACCAGATTTAAATCCTTTGGATTATTTCCTTTGGGGGCATCTGAAATCAATGGTTTATATCACCCCAATTGAGTATGAGAATGATTTGAGGAATCGAATAATTGCTTCATGTGAGGCAATACGTAACACATCTGGTATCTTTGAGCGTGTAACATCAATCTGAGAAAAAGGCTCGATAGGTATATCATGGCGCAAGGAGGACATTTTTCAATTCATCTAATTGTTTTATTTCATCAGAAGAACTAAAGCCTGTTTTTGTTTTTCTGTTTTTCACTAGTCCAAGCTGTATTTCTTTCAAATAAACAGATTATTATTACACATTTAAATTTTTTTATTTCGGAAACTAAGCCGTTTAGAACATCTTTATGTGGATTTTTTATTTGAAATAAACCAAAGAATCGCTCTATTGAGTATGGCAACATACTTAACTAACACCTTGTATATGTATATATATGTATTTAGATTTTCTAAATACATAATATTTTTAAGATATATACATATATTAACCCTGTTATTATTTCTTTGATTTATGCTTAAATTCTAAACAAAATGTAAAGTTTATATAATTATTAATATATATTCTCGTAAGATTTATAAGAATTTTGAAGTGTTTATACCTTTATATAATATTTTTACAGACAGCTTTTTGCTAGCTATAGATTTACAAGAAATCGTAAATATTTACGAATAATCTTATGTCTTTCGATATATACGCATAAAATTAGAACTGATTATAAGTTTTTACGAATTTTACGAGAACAAGTTACGAGTCTTACGATTCTGCTTAGAATTGACTTATTAATTTCTTCTATGAATAAAAATAATTTTTATTTCAAATCCATTCTTTTATAATAAAATTATTGTATAAGATTGAATCTTTAAAAAATAAATTTAAAAAAAAATTGTTGCATTTAAAAATATATTGAATTGTTAGAAAATATATATTTAATAACTATATTTAATATATTTATATACAATATAAAGTATATTTAAATTGTTAAAAAATCTCGCGTCTAAATCTTCATGTGTAATGAGAAATAATCTTCTAAATCACATATCACATATCAGAGTCGTGACATATTTTTCAAAGAAAAGATAAGTTTCTTGGAATAAATGATAAGAATAACTGTGCGATAACATAAGTTCATATATACATAAGTTCAAGGTAATTATAATAAATAAATGGGTAGTGAAGAAAGAATATAAGAATATTCACGTAGCAGTCTTACGTTCAACCAGTGCAGTCGTTCTGTCATAATCATATCTATACAAGTTGTTAAATTGTTTTTATATTACGATATTACGATACAAAGCAAAGTTTAACATTTTTAAACATGATTATCAATCCACTTAATATTGTTAGACTTTTATTAGCATCTATAAGTTCAGTATATCTAACATCAGAGAAGCAGAAATAGAATTAAAAGACACATACAAAAATTATTGTTGGATAGCATTTTTCACTATAATGGGTTGGAAGTAATAGAAGATATCTATCTCGATTTTCAAGAATATAAACTTATAAATTATATAATTCTGAATTAAATAATTGAAGATGAAGAAGCATAGAATGAAGATAATTTAAATTCTCATCCTCAATGTTTAAATGATGACGCAGATTTTGACTTTCTTATAAAAGAGCTTCTGAGTATTGGCGAAATTGGAATATTAATGAAAAAAATAACAATAAAAGGAATCATCCGCAAAATCAGTGAAAAATAAATTTAGAAGAGTTTCATCTGGACGTCAATTAAAAAGATGGGAAGAACAATTACATTCAGATAGAAATTATATAGAAAAATTATCTTACATCTCCAAATTTACACATGATAAATTTACTACAGCTGTTGAATCAGGATTCATAATTCATGATATCGATTCTTACGTATGTCTTACGATTATTATTACGGAAAGTATGCGGCAGTCCTAAAGCCGGGAACACATAGAAAAACGTAAGGCCATAAGATGTAATCAGTAAGGAAATAACATTGAATTCGTTACTGGCATTACCGTGATTGATCTCTACTGTGATTGGTCAATTCGCTTACTGCTTACGTGTTACGGTTCTTGTATATGCTAGGACTTAAATATACCTACCCATGTAGGAATAGCGTTACACGAAATGAAAGCGAAACCAATCACAAGTGTTTTACAACAACTGCAATTGGTACGGAACGCTTGTGATTGGTTTCGCTCTCGTTCCGCGTTACATGGGTAGGCATCCTAACGGAAATAGAAGTAGCAATAAACTTATCCATAAGGCGAATTTCAATCGGTTGAAATTCATCTATTGTGAGGTTATCGATAAGTTTACTGTAATTTTCATTTCTATTAGATTACATAGACCTAAAGCAATATTCTAATTGGCTCATCAGTTAAGTTTACGTCTTATGGCTCTTGCAAACCAGCGCGACACGCGATATACGACACGCGACCAAGTTGTCTTCATTCGAGTGCATCTATGTATTATTTTATCCTTGTTGTTCACCGAATGTTAAACGAGGAAATAATACATGGATGCATCCGAATAAATTTCCGAACACAATCCAATAAGCATATATATAATTTTTCCAGTAGAGATTGTAAGGTGTTTTGTTACATATATCAAGTTTATAGTATTGGGTCATCTAAAAAGTATCCGCGGTACTTTGTCACTAGATATATGACCATCAACATATATCTAGTGACAAAAAATCGCGGATACTTTTTAGATGCTCCAATATAATGGATGGTCTGAGACACCCTATATATGTGTATTTAATTATTTATTTTGATGAATATTATACCAATTTAGTACATCATTCTTTGAATACATCGCTGAAATTAATATAATTTAATAGAAAGTTGCTAATTAGTACATGTATTAAGTGCATGATGTAAACTAAGCAAGTAACCTTAATGGCTCCCACACACAGAACGCAGCAACGCTTTCCGAGAACGCGGCAGAAGTTATTGTAACCAAAGATTCTATGTTCTTAAGTCATGGCTTCACCATGCTAAACTTTTAGAAATAATATAATATTACTTCCACTGCGTTATAAAAGTTGGATTGAGTTTAACTTTTGTCGCGCAGTGAAAATTATATTGTATAACTATTACTTCCGAGCAAGCGAGACATTGATTGGCTATCGCGCCAATTTCTGCCGCGTTCCATGTGCAGGAGCCATAAGCCGATGAGCCAATCAGGATACTTTAGATTTACGTATTCTAATGGAAATAAAAATAATAGTAAACTTATCCGTAGAGAGAGTTTCAATCGGTTGAAATTCACTTTATTACGAGGTTATGGATAAGTATGTTATTTCCATTTCCATTAGATTACGTAGACCAAGCAATATCTTGATTAGCTCATCGGCTTAAGTTCACGTCTTAGGATGCTGTCCCATGAATGGAAATTTACAGCGGAACGGAACAGCGAGACCAATCACAATCGCAGAAAAGAAAGCAGAGTAATGATTGCAGATTTGTGATTGGTCGCACTGTTCCGTTCCGCTGTAAATTTCTACTCATGGGACGGCACCCTTATTGTTGGAATTTTGTGTACGGCAACTCTTAAGTCGGAATTAAACTATGCATTGAAAATTGAGATTGAAGATTGAAAGATTGAAATTTGACGAATCAAAACAATAGGAGCTAAAATTCTTTATCCTTATTGGTCAAATTTCAATCTTCAATCTTTAATCTCAATTTTCAATGCGTTATCTGATTCCAGTCTTAAGCCCGATGTCCACGAGATCTCGGACAGAGAAAAAATTAATAAATCACATTTGAATAATTTGATCACATGACCATTGGTTAATTCTTTCTTTCAATCTCGGACCGATTTCTAGCATCGTGGACATAAGGTTTTACAGAATTTTATGTGCGGCAGCCCTTATTGGTTTTGATGAGGAAAAACACAAAGGAGTTTAGTGATTTTTAGCGAAAAATATAAAGCTGTTTAGTGAAATTTTGATGACTCGAGTTGGCAACAATACTCGAGAATCTCTCTCAAGAATGGCGTCGCCTCGATCGACTCGAGAATTCCGCGCGGACCGCGCGTCGGCGTCGGTCCTATTTTAGTCGCGTGTGTGGGTGAAAGAGTTGCACTCGACTCTGACGCTATTTTCGTCGCTTCTGCGTCCTCGCAAGCGAACAGCGGACTAGTGCGTGCTTGCGTATGCGCGCGCGAGAGAGAGCAAAAACGGAGGTTAGTTTCGGGCAAGTGAGCCCAAGTTCATGTAACGAAATGTCTCGCGAGCGCTTCCCTCCCCCTCCCTTTCTTCCTAGGACGCATCAAAGAATAATTTATGCTTGGTTTATGCTTCGGTCTTAGCCCTAAAATCCTAAAATTCAATCAACAATAGAACTGCCAGTCTTAATTGAAATCTGTATTCCATTGGCTGAATTTTAGGATTTTACAGTTAAGAAACATAAACCATTAAGGGGCTGCGCACAATGAACGGAATAGGGAATAGAGAATTTCAACCTATCAGAAATCATGTATTGTGGATTACACAGTTTCTGATGGCAATTCTTATTCTCTGTTCTCTGTTCCTTTCATTGTGTCATCCCCTAACGTCTAGGCACTAAACGAATCGATGAATGGCTGCGTTCAGCAGAAAGCGTTTATTTTGCAACTATTGGATTTTTCTTCGCGCTGATTGGATTCTGCTTTTAGATCAAGAGGAATGATCCTATCTCAACAGAGAACCATAAAATGGTTGCAAAACTGTTGTGTTCTGCTGAACGTAGTCAATGTCGAATACGACAAAAAACTCATATTCGATAGTCACGACTGTCACATTTTCGTATACGTATACCATAACGGTACGGATGTTTTTTCGCCTCCACTCTAGATCAAACACTCTAGTCCATGCAAATCGGACTTTTTTTTTTGCATTGTTCAAGCATTCATTTACAAAGTGTGTTCGAGGAAGAGTGGGGTAAGGAGAATTTAGAAAGGAGTCGGAATGGGAGGGGTCTCGTCTCCCCTTCCTCGATGAGAAGCTATGAGCAGCTGGAAGGAAAATGGTAGATAGCGAATGAGACTTAGACCTCTATGAGGGGTAGCGGGGATGTTACGGATACGGAGTTAAGGCGGGGTAGGGGAAATCGTGCGCCGGCGAGCAAATTGTATATGTCAGATTCGTGGCAGAGGGGTCAGCGCGAGGGAAAGAACGACACGAAATCGAACGTTTTCTGGGCTTAGCGGGTACGTTTTCGTTGGGTTGTTGGGTCTCGTTGCACTTCTCTCCCTTTTTTTCTCCCTCTGCCGATCCGAAGATAATCTCTCGCTCACAATTCCCCCCTCCTCCAAATTCACCTTCGTTCTTTAGTCATCGCTCTCGTTACTTCTTTGGTTTTATCATTTTTTCCTTCACTCTTCTCCCTTCTATTTTTTTTTTATTTTAAACCCTTTCCTATTCTTCGATACGCGTCGACGTCGCTGTCATCGTACAAACGAACGTACACACATATCGATCTTTGATCGAGCGTTTCTCTCAGCCGTTTCGGAGGAAAGAAGCGTTTACAGCTTTTCCTCGGGATTCTTTCTCGTTTTTCCTTCTCTCTCTCTTTCTCTCTCACGCCAGCCGCCGAATCTTTCTTCCATTGTAACGAGACAAACGTAACAAAGTTGTGTGACATCAAGTTTTTGGCGTTTGAAGGAACGTGAGACACGTACACACAAGCGGGCAGGATGAACGACATGGAGGCCTACGGGGATGGATACATGGCACCCGAAGAGGAATGGGAGAGGGAGGGTCTTTTGGATCCCGCTTGGGAGAAGCAGCAAAAAAAGGTAAGTGCTATCATAGTCGAGATTTTTTTTTTCCTTTTTTTCTCTTTGTTTTTCTTTCGTTCCTCTTTCCTTTGCCTTGAGACAGTCTTTTCGGATCTAATCTAGGATTACCAATCGTATTTTTTTTTAAATAGATACACGTGGATGTTTACACTTTTTGTACTTATTTTAAAATCCCAAAACTTCTAGTCATTAATTAAAATTTTATACTTATAAAATTATATTAATAAAAATTATTTATTTTAGAAATTTTACTTTATTAAATACCTACATTTAATGCAGAAAAAATGATATCCCCCCTTCTTCCATTCTCGAATTATTTATTTTTAAAATAATATACGTATGATTCAGATTTCATGGTAACCTTAGTCTAGCTGTATCAATCTGTATTGTTTTTTAAATCGGACCACACCATCGACTGTAAATTCATTCACCTCGCACTTTTTTATGTTACATTTTTGTAGAAGTAACTCTCGGTTTACGCAAAGTCACGCAATCTGTCGTCGAATTGTACAATGAATTTGTCTGTTTCTTTGTCACTTTTTAACTCTTAGGAGAAGATCAAGGTGATTGATCCTACCGAAACTCATTAAGCTCCTAATTAGGGAAAATAACGAAAATTTCGTAGAAAATATCTTACATTTGTTTTTAATTACATCTTATCACAAATACCATAGATAATATCGAGATCCAGTATATACACTTGTACCCTTCAAAAGAGAAAGAGAAAGAGAGAGAACATTAGGTCGGGTTTTTTCTTTATCTCTGACACAAGCGCAGCTGCCTATTGTAAAGAACAGAAAAAGGCTGAGTATTTAGTCTTTCGAAATCCAACACCATACACTAAAGTTATCCAGACAAATTTACATAGCTGTATAAATATATACATAAAAAAATTAGTCATTCGTATTTACGTTCACTTTCATAATAGAAATGCAATTGAATAATTGAGTAATTTTCTTTCTTATCTTATGTATCTCTAAGAGTATACGTGACATAAGTATGTCAAGTCTTTTTTTTTATGTTTATAAAATGCCTTGGAGAATGAAAAAAAAAATTTGAGCTTACAAAAGTAGCTAAAGAATTGAATAATAGTATCACAAGTCATTGATACTCTCGTTTGCCAAAAGTAACTTACATAAGAATGAAACGATAGTCGAGCTCAAAAATTAATTTCTTTAGATTACTAATCTTATCGATGAAGTTGAATAAGTGATACCTGCAGCAAGTAATTCGAATATCATAATATCATAACGATAACGTTTCGACTTCGTTTTTGACATTCATAATAAATTCCTCGTTATTTCGAATACGAAACAAATAAAATAAATTTATTTTATCGTTTTGCTAAAAAGTTTGTGTTATTAAAAAGATGTGTTTATTGGAAATTAAATTATCAATATTGACATATCATGTGATAGATCATGATTGAATTATAAAGTAAGCCTTAGGAAATGAAAAGCGAAATGTAATACAACTTAATAATTTAATTACATGTGTTACTAATATATTTACAAACGTAGCTTAGATTGTATATTATACATTTATAAATGTATTATATGATTTTCTAAATGTAATTAAAACATAACTCTAGATAGGATTATATTTCTCTTGCATGTGCTTATCTTATATCTGAAATATTATTTTCGAAAAAAGCTAATAAATATTAAAAATCTTTCAAATAATTTTCACGTTTTGTTGTTAAAGCATAACATTCATATCGGAAATATTTAGACAAAAATTGTTAGATAGTAGAAAGACAACGAGAAAATATGACTTATTAGATTTAGATTTTCAATTTTTTATTATCTGATTAATCTATTGTTTAGACTTAGTCTCGATTAACTTAATGCTCTCTCTCTCTCTCTCTCTCTCTCTCTCTCTCTCTCTTTCAAATTATGTTTTTCTAATTATGATTAGCAAAATTAATGTTGTTTTGTTGATGATTTGATAGTGATAACTTTAAAAGTTACGACAAAACTATTAGTTCATGGCTAGAAAAATATATTATCAGGTTAAATATAATCATAAGTTAAGAGAAAATAAAAGACCGGGCCTTAAAGTGAATTTCGAGCTTTTCGCGAACATCTCTTTTTTTATGGTTCTCGCTTCATAACTTATTTTGTACATTCATAGATCTATTCATTAAATCTATTCATAAGATCTATGCGTATCTTCGACGGAGCCATTAGATACTGATAAATTGGAGCAGTCTCGAGTATGCATTTGCAAGTGTTTTCTTCATTTTTGGCAGGAGCTCAAGGCTCTCTCAAAGTCCCCGCCTCTTCTCGTATATCGGCCGCAGCCCTTTGGATTGTATTTTCAGACTTTATGACAAAAATAATCAAGAGCGCAATGAGTCATGCTCGTGATTTTCACGATGACTCGTAGCCGTTCCCCTTCGCATCGACGAAGCCATTCCTCTTTTTCGTTATCTTTTTTTTCCTCCTGAATCCGACGAGACATGCCTAGTCGCGTTAAATGACAGCGCGGCATCAAGGTATTATGTTAAGCCGATACTGATAATAATGGTTACATCAAACATTATACGTCAATAAAATACGTAATGTGTCCCTGAGATTTTTAGAAAAAAAATTAGGATCGCTAAAAAAGCAAATTCTGTTTATAAATTTTCTTTCAGAATGTAAATTATATTATATTAATTGGATATATTTAAAAATCAGACACATAATGTTAGGTTTGACTTGTCAACCGGACAAGTTGGACCTTTGGTTATAATGGCTTCTGCTACTCTGTAGGATTTCTTTGGAGGTCAATACGGGTCAACCGGATACCGGACAAGACTCCATGAAAACCGGACACAGTTGGCAACCTTAGTTGCGCCGCGAATATTTTTCGTAATACCTCTAATTTTAGAGATCCGCGTATCCCGTTCCGGAAATGTGCGTGGCCCGAAAACCTGCATTTACCGAGATCTCACATCGCTGCGAAAATTCGTATCGTTCGTCGAACCGCACGAACGTATCGAACGTTTATTTATGTTCGCAGAAAAGCTTACGCGAAGTTTCATTATTTCGAATAATGTTTTATGACGGCAGTGCGATTCCGCAAACTCAAAGCGGAAGGAAATATGAGAGGCATAAAAACAATGAAAGTCGTACTCTTCAATTTCTTTCTCTTTTATTCTTTTCATTTTTTTTAACAAGACATTGTCTGTGGCCAATAAATTAATTAACAATTCAAGCAACTCATAATTTTCATATTTAAACTTTCTTTCTCGTTTGCAAAAATATGCAGTATTAGTTACATAATGAATAAAATATAAATTACTAAATTTTTTTTATCTACGAGTTGTAAACTAACGTTTTTAAGATAACGTTGGTTGTGCTCATTCTAAATTGTCGACTTGATGAATTTGTATCAATTAATTACGTTTATTATTAATTGAAATTGGTCATAGAACATGTTGATAGGAATACCTATTAGACTATTACATCTTACGTATTTTATTTGTTTTACAAATAAATAAATTCTATTCCTTACTTACATCAGAACATGTTATCCTTTGTTTATTTTCATTTTTAATTGAAGTGCTACTTAATATAGTTTAAAAAATCATTATACATAATAGTTCATTGCGATATAATTCGCGAAAATTTTACAAGATCTAATAAAGAAACATACGATAAGAAATTAAGAGAATTTAAGGAAAGTCATATGCCTGCGTTCATACCTTATCGCGAATATCTGTACATTTGGATACACACACACACACGCGCGCGCGCGTGTGTGTGTGTGTGTGTGTGTGTGTATCCATACGATGTGAGAAAATCGAGAAACTCGTGGTATTTGAGCTACATTCTTTTGGATCTGATTCGTACGTTTGGAATTGATAGAATTCGACAGGGCATACCAAATAACAGTACGGGTTAAATGCGCTAACACGTAGGAGGAAGCGGACATTGTACGACACGCATCGGCCGATTAACTGTACAGGAGAATTTCTCGTAAAATCACCGGTCATCACATCACTGAGGCTCCAAGCGCGCCGACCACGTATGAAACATTCCTGCGATAGGAATTTTTTTTCCTTCGACGACGTATTTAAATGGCTTGCGGCTGCTCGTCGAAACAGCTGCTCGGTGAGCTTTTCACGTGTTTCACATTTAGCAGTTTATCAAATGCTTCGAAACACTTGATTAACGAATTTTACGAATAATTAAATCAATCAAAAAATATTTCAGAACATTTGTATCTCTCAACAAGTAGACCGTTTTTTTTTTCAGGATTTTTGAAGATTTTATTGGGTTTTTCCGAGTTTTATGCATTTTTATTCTTTATAATTCAATACTAAGATTTGCAAGATTCGCTATTCAATATAATATAATATAATTGGTAATTATATTATGAATTCATTTCAATTTAATTAATTTAATTTAATTTATTAATTAATGTAATATACACGCACATATATCTGTATGAGAAGCATTCTATTTCTATGCCAAATCGACCAACTCAATCTTCGAGCCCTATTATTTTTTTGTTCAATTCATTTTTGACAAAAAATAATTCACGTGGTGAAGTCTTAAAATGTTTGTTACGTATAATTTTTTTTATAAATTTGCTCAAAAAAATATAAATACAATTTTTAATATAATTTATGATTGAATGATTTTTTTCAATCTTTGGACTTGTATGGTCGAAATTACGAAATCGACTTGGAGTAGAAAAAGCTACGAAGCTAGTAAAAGTTTACCGTTTTTTGCGATCTAATGATGATATAAATCTTGATTGGAATTAAAATACAAAATACATTTTTATTCAAAACAAATTTAAATTTAGTTTTATTATGTGTCTTTTTCCTTATTTTATTTATAATTCGTTTATAATATTAAATTATTTTTATTTATATTAATTTATATTAAATGATTTATTTATACTATTATTAAATTTTAATTAGACTTTTTGGGTTTTTTAAGTGGGTTTTTTTTTAGTACATTTAATCCAATAAAACTCGGTGGGTTGGATCCACCTTGTTAGAACCTAGTGCATTTCTTTTCTAGCTATATTCGAGAAATATCGTTTAGAATAATTTTAATATGATACTGCGGGATATATTTTTTTTCCTTAATAAAAGTAATATTAGTTCAATAAGGCTGTTAATTTTTCTCTCCACCATAATTATGCTTATCGCATGATTAAACATGCAGAAGGAGTTTCTCATGCATACTACGTAATTAGAAATTGCCAATTATTCCTGAGTATACTATGTATACTCAGTCGTTTTCGCTTCAAGATTAATCCCGTGTCGTCCTCACCGTATGCTAGCAATCATCTTTATCAAGTAAATTCGAACGGTTAGGCCAAATAACGGGCACTAACGGCTTATACTGAAGTGCATCTTTGGCAATTATAAATTATCTCTCTCGTAAGTGTGTCTTTTATTCATTTACATTCTATTCGATTTGTTAAGGTATAAGTGTCGATTGATGAAAAAAGTCATTAATTAAAGATTTAAATTTTTGACATTAAAACTTCTAATTAATAATAATTTATACTATATGTATGTACTATATGTAAACTATATATTTAACACTATACATTGACGTACTTAATAAAAAAAATCTATAAATAGCTAGCAACTATTGATTACATTAATATCTAACATGTTAATAAAAATCAAAATTATTTAAAAAAAATTCATTACAGAAAAAGCAGTAAAATGAGGAAAGAATTTATCATTGATTATCTACAATATCTCCATTATCAGAGAAGTCCTATTTGAAAAATTCAGCAGTAGACAATTTAGATAACCAATTTAGGCGATTCTTTTTTATTAACATGTTAGCTATTAATATAATTGCTAGTTGTTCGTAGGTATATTCGATTTTTAAGGAAAAAATCAAATTTCTTGTGAATTTTTAAATGAAAAAAAAAATGAATTAGATATAAAAACCGTATCGGGAAGTTATTAAAGTAATCTAATTATGCCAGTATTAAATATCGACGGTGAAACTCCTCTCAGAACGTTGAATCATGCGCGTTGATTTCGAATGCTCTACTCTGGTCAATAGCATCGCGAATACTTTGCGCGTCTCTCGTTATTAGCAATATACTCTCGCGATTCTCGCAGCGGTTTGTACGACGTCTGATGTTACGTATACTTATAAATAGGTCGTATAAATAGATATAATACGGTAACATCGTACGTCGTCGATCATAGTCGGGGTCCACATCCTCCGATCGGACTTTAGATTTTGGAGAAGATATCGCGTTTTACATATTTTTTTGCAAACAAAAAATATGTAGATGATAAATTTTCAGAGATGCAATTTATTCTTTAATCTTTCGCTTTCGAATGTGTCTTTATATATGTGACATGCTACTGCATTTTTTCGAGTACGAGTAGAAAATGCTACTGCATTTTTTCGAGTACGAGTAGAAAAAATGTAACGATTATGTAGCTCGTAATATAAGTCATACTTTTTTTCTTGTAACTTTTGTAAAAGTGTAAGATAAATTATGTTACAGCACATATAACTTTGACTAATGTTTCTCATATCTTTCTAATATCTTTCCTAAATAAATATACTATTCTCAGTCTATACTATTACTTTATATTTTTTAAGTAAAAAATACAGTTACGCTTATATGTATATTTTTTCTTTTTGTTCTTTCAAAGTATTTTAACGTGACGTTATAATGATCGCGACACGCAATGTTGAAATTGAAAGAAAATGTTGATAAAATGTTTATTGACGATATCTTGCAATTGAAAAGATCAATCGCGTTTTATCATTCTGCGAGGAAGCACTTGTTCAATGCTGCCAATTCATAGGTATGCGGGTTGTTCTTCCTTTTCGCGTACTTGAATTCGACGGCGCGGAGCGCGTGTCGTGCCAATTTGGCAGACCGTGTTGTCGCCGAGAAGGCGCCTACGCAATGGCGACAGGGTCTGATAACGCGTAATCGGCGTTATGATCGCGGTTAAGTGAAAGTCCGAGACCCAGCAAGTCGCCGCCGCAATCGTTCCGTTCCGCGTTCGATCGATTTCTTTCTATACGCCGCGACAGGATCGTTAACCTTTGGGAGACTCTCGGCTGCGAGCCAAATCTCAAATTGGAACCAGACGGCCAACGCATGCCATATTTTGACTAAGACCATTGTCACGCGATGACATAGGTCGATACGTAACAGAGTACGAAAATAAGAGATGTAATGAAACATTTGTTGATTGACGAGATATAACAAGACGATGAAATAATCGCGGGAAAGGCAGGATGTATTCTTAAAAGATATGATTAGTAACTCTATGTTTTTTAAAAAAAACTTAAAAAGAGAGAGTATAAAGGGGGAGAGAGAGAGAAAGAGAGAGATAATTATAATCAATTATAAAAAAAAAATATTATAAAATAATATGTACAAAAATATTTGTGATTCTTTTCTTTATCTCTTGTATTACATATTTATTTATATTCTATTTTTAATTTTTTATGTTACATTGGATCTTGATTTTAATACTGATATGTACTCTTGGAATTTCCAGGAGAAACTTCGAAAGTTTTTAACGCACAACCGTAAATTATTAAATGATGTAATGCGACGATCATAACAGGTTAGGGATATCCGTAAAGATGGGATTTCGATGAAGCTAACAATCGAAATTACTATTTATTGTTTGAATTGAACAATATAAAAAAAAAACTGATTCCTGATGCTTTGCACGCTTTAGTTTTGAAGAAAAATTTCCTGTTGTTACACAAATGTTCGTGTATCGGTATACACAGATTGATTTGCAATGAAATAAAAATAGTTACATCTATTTTTTAAAATGTAGAATGGAATTTAACTTTAAAGATTTCTAGAACGATATTTTTCACAATTAATTCTTTATAGATTTATAAGATGCTTCTTAGCTTTAGTAGTTAAGATGAATATTAATTTAACCTAAGAATAATGAACTGAATTGATTTTTGCCCTAATAGCGAGAAAATAAAGCACAGTCAAAGTAGTTTTCTTATTGATCAGGAATGTATGCCTAATTTTTTTATTTCTTTTTTCAGAAAATACTGATATAATGATCTCAAATACTAAATTAACAAATTCTCAAATAAATTAACTCAACTAATAAATTATAGAAGAATTAACATATAATATGCAATTAATAATAATAATTTTTTTAATTAGAACGTTAAAAATACTCCAGATAATCGTTTATGCAAAAAAATTAGGCGACTATTTCCGGATTAATAATGTAATATTACATTTTCGGCTTTAGTATAAAAAAATTGCTTTTAAAGATTAAATATTCATCGCGTGGCTCAAAAGTACAAACGCAAAATATATAAAATTCACAAAAATTATTATATCAAATAAAAGATTTCGCTTAATGATCGAAAATGCTAATATTGATTTGGCCTATAAAAAAAATATAAAGCACCATCAGATCTTTTGGATTAGAAAACATCGAGGGAAACGATGAAAATAGAAATGCTATGCAATAGAGGAGGAAGATGTATATCGTGCGATACAAAGTAACTTCGGACAACAGTGAAATAATAGAGCGATTATTTTTCTTGGGCGAGAATGATTCTTCGGCTGCACGCAGCTGCGCTGCGTGCGCCATCGCGCAGATATTTTGCAGCTTCCACCCACGGTTGACTATTTTAGATATTGGCTAGGTATTGGCCCTCCATTCGAAAGGTCATAATAGTAATTACAGACTCCGTTTTCTCTCCGTTGTATATCGTGATTTAAACTCTCCATTGAATTTTCCATCCTTCATCGCGCTAAAACGTACTCTTAAGGCAGTATTCATAGTCCGTCTTGTTAGTCTTGTATTCAAGTTTGTCTTAAGTCTGATCAATTCTGAAATTCCATTCAGCTAGTAAAAACGTCTTAATATCAATAAGATATGGATGGATGTATGAGAGGTTAAGAGAAGAAATTATAAACCAATCCTTTCTTAACATATAGCTAAAGTAATAAATATTCTGTACAGTGTAGATTATACTTAACATGATGTTGAATGTAAGACTATGAATACCGATCTTGCTTGCAGATTATGCGCGATTCAATATCGTGACAATTTACGGTCTTTTATCTCGTTACATACAAAAAAATCACTTTTCATGTAAATTCGATGAGTTTGATATGATTAATTTATACGTTTAAAGTTCCAGTGAGGAATTAAGATCAGTTATATTTGAGAGAATTTTATAACAGTTGCAAAGCTGCTTTTTCTGTTGAACATAGCCAATGAACACGTTAAGCACGATAATGATAACGATATAAAAGAATGATACAGATCTATTTCACAAGTCTCTTGAAAAATTATTAATGTTTAATGATAAATCGTACGATAACATCTTAAGGAGTATGGCCACCTTAGTGGGCATAAAAACAGCAATAAAGCCAGAAATTTTTTTTAATTTAAAACAATAATTTAATATGAAATCAAATTAAATTGGTTAGTGCATATATTAAAGTCTACAAAAAAATTTTTTGATATTTTTTGCATCCAAAATGGCAGCGCTACCGGTGACAGAATCTAGTACGTTTTTTTTTTGGAGGTGTTCCGGGCTTTACATCTAGCATCCATAAATTTTGATCTAGAGCAAAAAAAAATTTTTTTTTTAATGTACATTAAAATATCTAGAGAAGTACATAGGGGTTTGTAAAAATATTGATATTTTCAAAAATGACTTGAAGTCACATTTGCATTTTTTGAAATTTTATGAAAAATTGTTCATAAAATAAAAAGTTTTTTATATATCGAAAAATCCCTATGTACTTCTCTGCGGAATGTGTCTAAGAAGCAATTAAAATTTGAATCCATTTGAATAAAAATTATTCAAGTTATTTGTCAAGCCTATTTAAAAAATGTTGTTTTGAAAAAAACTAGTAGCGCCTCTATTTTGGATGCAAAAAAATACAAAAAAATTTTTTGTGGACTTTAATATATGCACTAATCTGTCCTTTAATTTGATTTTATGTTAAATTATTTTTTAAACTAAAAAAATGTTTGAATTTATTGCTGTTTTTATGCCTGCTAGGGTTTCCATACCTCTAAAGATGGAAAAGTTAAAGATGGAAACATGTCGCTGTGTTGATAGAAAATTTATATTTTAAAATTAGCAACTTTTAGAAAAACATTAAAAATTTTAAATTGAATACAACGTTTTAATTAAGATAGTGAATATGCAATTTCTATAACTTCACTTTCTTTCCGTATATTATATTTTTAATTACGATATGTACCTATTCTTTAAAACTATGAATTATTCAAAATTTGAATACTGAAACTTTAGTGTAATATAAATTCCATTCTTTATTAGAATTATTATGGCATTTTTCCGTATAATAAACAAATGAGCTACAAATAAACCATTTTCCTACAAAAAATGATATTTTTAAAGTCGATTTTTTTCAGCATCAGAATTTTTTTATTCTTATCCCTTTTCTATCGCATCGATATAGCTATGACAATTTGCGAAAATTATTGATTGTTATATAATAAATGAAAAATAAAGAATTTAATTGATATAAAAGTTACATATTTTAATATAGACGACAGATACATTGTCGAATTATGACTTCTATACCGTTGAAGACTTTCAATGTATTCTTATAAGAGTGAATTAATTAATTCGAGACGCGCTCGAGACGTAATTCTTTAAAAAATTCTTTCTGCAATCTAAATATAATTTCAATACAATTTGCATATATAAATAATTAACAGAGGCTATCAAATTATTTGTCTTTAGATATAAATTAACGACTTCGAGAAAAGCTTTAAGAGACTCGTTAAAGAGACTTATTTACTATTGACATATTCATGAGAAAAATGTTATTTGCAAACTGTTCTGTAATTAAACTGTTTCGTTGCCAAGTTTAAATGCAACATGAATAGAGGCATACGTTCTCGACTTGCAGAGAATAGAAAACAAGTGACGATAGCGCTTAGGACAAATATTTTGCAAATGTAAGCGACGTAAATGATGACTTCTTCGTCTTAACGCTGTCGCGCCTTATCGAAAGTTTTGTGTGCATGCGCATATATTTTGATAAGACACGAAAATATCTTTCCTATTATCCGATAAGAATAATAGGAGCGACACAGAGTCAACATAAACTGTCGGCAAATTTTTATAGAAAAATAGATTATAAAACTATGCATGAAGAGATTCGGATATTATTCGAGATTCAGATTACGTGAATTGTAATCCGAACGCACATAAGATTTAAATCATTTTTATACAAAAGTATTTATATAAAAGTATATATTCGATATGTACTTGCTACCTGTATAAATGATGAAATTACGTTGACGATATATTGGAAAATAAAGAAATTATAATGTCAAAATAATAAAACAATAACAAGAAATATAATAAAACATTTTTTTTCTTACTGATTTTATTTTTTTGATGAATTCCATGATGAATATATTTAGAGCGGAAATTAGCGATTATTAAAATAAATCTACCAGTTAGTGGACATGAACGAATTGTTGAAAAAAGTGATAAAATGATTCAAATATTAAACTTTTAATTATATGTACGATTTTATAAATTTGTCATTAAATTTTTATAAACAAATTTATTTAGAGTTGTACACATAATTAAAACTTAATATTTAAATTTTATATCACTTTTTCCAACGAATTGGAACTTTTTCACGTCTACTAACTGTCCATTAACTGATGGTTTATATACTTAATTTTTACCTTGTCCTTAACTAGTGAATATATATTATATGCAATAAAAAAAAATACTATAATGTAGTAAATATTATAATTATCTTAACTCTTTGAAGCATATATTTTCGTAGTCATTATGAAAATGGAATCAGATTTTGAAAATTTTTTTTTAATTCAAAATAATCCAACTTAGCGTATTGAAAATGCAAAAATTGATCTAATCAATAAAACATGGGTATTCAGGATTTTTAGGCTGATGACGAAGGTGAAGTAAAAATTGAAGAATTAAAAATATCGAATCCAATATGGCGAATCTAAAAAATATAAAAATATATAACTAAATATAACTAAATATAAAAATTTAACTAATTTGTATAAAACGAAAGCAACAGTTCATGATTTTGAATTTGATAATTTTTGGCTTTAAATTCGAAATTAGCATTTCAATTTCAAAGATCTATGAGAACAAACATTCATATAAATTAGTCTATTTGTTTGCAATGTCGGTTCGTCATATTGAATTCGCAACTTTGAATTTTTAACGAGTGTAATTTGATATTTGAGAGTTTTAGAGTTCACTGATTCCAAATATATAAGCTAGTATATAGCTAGTTAGGTATATTCGTCGTGTTAAATTTTGCGAAAACCACGCCTGAAATAACGCGATACACATCGGAAATAACGATAGTGTTTATAGTATCTTTAATATATTGGCGTGTGTTGTACATTAAGGTTTATAGAGAGATGACGAGATGACTTACAGAGAAATAAAATTTGTAATGATGTCACTCACACCGACGATATTATGAAATATATATATAGTATACAACAATCAGTACGAGAGCTTTTAATACTAATAAGATAGTACTATCTTGGACAGATTAAATATGATAAACGATCCTACGAAAAGAGCTGATAAAAGATTCGGTAACTTAAGAATAGATATCTTATAAAAATCTAAAAAGTTAGTGTACAATACTTCTAAATCATTTGTCCTCCATTTTATATAGCAATCACATTAATCGGAGTACCATATGATAGCATCGAATTATTCTGAAAATAATGGCCTGTCAATGTAACGATAAAAATTATGGAAAAATAATCACGGAAAAAAGCTTCTCAAATAATATAGTATAACTAAATTTTTTTTTATTTCTTTCGTGAACATTCAATTGCACAAAGTGATTGAAAAGCAAAACACACACACACACACACACACAAAAGTTTATTTTTCAAATCTATAATTCAATAATATAGCAATCAACATTGCAATATATATTTTTATACAGATTATGAAGAATTTTAAATATAAAATAAATAAGCTGATTTATGCATTTTAATCACTTTGCAACTGAACATTTAAAAATTATAAATGTCAATTCTTTCTAAGAATAATTCTCGATTTACGAGAAACGTACACTTTTTTTCGTACACAACACGATTAGTCGGACGTGAGAATTTTTTTCTTTTGATTTTTATTTCGCGGATTGCGTGGTCTAAATCAGAAAGAATATTATTTGCCGTTCGTTGTAAGTCGTCTTCGAAAACGACCAAACGCGCTTATCGACGTAAGTTGGAAAATGATCATATTACACGTAACGCATAAACGGTCAGAAATAGAAATAATGTATTATCAGCAAATACATCGGGCTATCGCATTCCTTCATCCTCGAGGACGCTTCTTGACCATAAGTTGCGCGCTATATTTCTATCGATACAGCACATCATTCGCACATGTATGTAAAAGACCTTTAAGTAACGTATCAAATTACAAATTCCGCAAATGTATCGCGTAGCAGTACTTTTATCAGCGGATAAAAGTATTGCCTTTATTATTCAGCGGTTTGTCGATGATAATAATAATAATAATAATAATAATAAACTTTATTGGTGTGCAAGATATAAAATTATAAACATAAAATGCAATGCATAAATTAGAGTCACATTTTAAAAGGTGAGTATCAGCAATAATGTAAGCCTGGACCTTATTATAATTAATTATCAAATGGAACGAAATATACAATTGAGAAGATTAGAATTATGAATAATAACGTGTACGATGATGAGCAGAAATTTCATGTGCACACACACATACACATGTATATTTATGTATGTGTGTGTGTGTGTATATATGCGTACATATATGTATATATATATATATATATATCACAGAGTGATTATTAAATGTGATGTATGATAAGTGAAAAATATTTATTGATTGTATCATTTAATATTATTTATTTGCTGAATACGAGTGTTGCATCAATCGTGAATATTTCGCGGAGACGGATCGTATTCGGAGACTCTAAGGGACTGCGCGCAACGAAGGAATAAGAACAGAGAATAGAAACAGGAACAGAGAATAAGAATTTCAAGCAATCAGAAGATGTATTACAGAGTTTCTGATAAGTTGAAATTCTTATTCTCTGTCCCTGTTCCTTCATTGTACGTATCCCCTTACTGTAACTGTTTTCCTGTACATGTCTCCGAAGATCGATAGTGACGTACTATGTTCGATAACGTAAAGAGAATTACACACAGTTTAATTATTAAATAACAGGCCTATTCGGAAATACTCTCGGAAATGCTTTAATACCTACTCAAGCGCGGGAGGAGTCAATGTTTTACAAATAGATCTTAGAGCGCGTGCAGAGACGTTAGGAGGGTGGCTCATGTCCAAAATTGGCCCGTCGTGGGCTTCACGCCGCCCGTATTGAATTTCACGCAATATTTTTCCAACTCTAAAATCTCAACCATCAGTCCCCGGAGTTTTTTTTTTTATAATCTCGATCAAATGCCGCATTTTATTTTGCGATTTTCGAATAAATCGTCCGCGAACTCACATTCAGCCCGATTTACCTTCGCTCGCCACCTTCTCCAGACTCCTCGATCATTACGTAGACGTAATGTGCAATTTTTCATATTGTGAAAATTGTCATTGTTGAAAAGATAAATATCGTGGAAGTTGATGTTAGAAAATTGATATATAGAGCGATATTTGCGAAGATTTTAATCTAATACAATGTAAACAATTATCTTTTTTAATTTCTCTTTAAAACTTGTAAAGTATTGTAATTTTATTGTAAAGAGATTTAAGAGAAATCTCACTCTTAAAGATTGAAAATTGAGTCACTCTTTTTCAAGGCTGGCTCAATTTTTATTCTTCAAAGCGAGAAAGAATTTCTCCACTCCAAAGAATTTAGAGAGTTGGAAATTGTGTTGCAGATTTCTCTCTGGTATCTGATTTCCTGTTGGTATATTTTTAAAAACTGTAGACATGCAAAAATGTTGTTTTTAACAAGATTATGTGTTGTTTCATAATTGCAGAAAGATATCGAAAGATTGTTAGAAAATCGTTGTAGAACGATAGAAAGCGTGCTTTAAGAATCAGGACAGAAGATATATATAGCGGGAGGGATCGGGGTCGTTACTAAAATACACTAAGCATATAGCAAAGAAACTCAATCTCCCATTTTAAATGATTATTTTTCATGATTTATATAATTTATATAAAAAGTAAGCAAATTGTCAAACTGTCAAACTGTCTTTGAATTACGTATGTTATTATTTCTGTGTTATGATTTCTGTGTTAATTGCACATTAACCCTTGTCTTGTTCAGTGCCAATTTATCATTGTTGAACGCAGATTAATTGGTCCTTTTTTTTATGTCTCAGACATTCACAGCTTGGTGCAACTCGCATCTACGCAAAGCAGGCACTGCCATCGAATCGATCGAAGACGATTTCAGGAATGGGTTGAAACTGATGTTACTGCTTGAGGTCATCTCAGGTGAGACTCTTCCGAGACCCGACAGAGGCAAAATGAGGTTCCACAAGATTGCCAACGTGAACAAGGCCCTCGATTATATCGCTAGTAAGGGCGTTAAGCTGGTTTCAATTGGTGCGGAAGGTACGTTTTTTTTCTTAAAATTCTTAACGAAATCATTGCGTAAAAAGTAGCTAAATTGTATACGTTGATTTTATAAAAATATTTTTTATGTTAATAATATATATTATAGAAATCAAAGTTTATTAGATTTTTAGTGTTTGCATTTTTGTATTTTATTAATATAAAAATATTGCATATTTAATTTATATTTTTTTTACCTTGTACGTTTCAAGAATCGAATAACTTTTTGACAGAAATCGTTGACGGCAATCTAAAGATGACTTTGGGAATGATATGGACCATTATCTTGAGATTCGCAATCCAGGATATCTCTGTAGAGGAGATGACCGCGAAGGAAGGACTATTACTTTGGTGCCAACGCAAAACGGCACCGTACAAGAATGTCAACGTTCAAAACTTCCATTTGTCCTTCAAGGATGGTCTCGCGTTCTGCGCTCTTATCCATCGTCATCGGCCCGATTTGATCGACTACAATAAACTCAGCAAAGATAACCCTCTGGAGAACTTGAACACTGCCTTTGATGTCGCTGAAAAGTATCTCGACATTCCTCGCATGTTAGATCCCGATGGCATGTATCAAACATTAAATTAAATACTTACAATAGATATCTTAGGAATATACGGGACACACGTGACATTTTGATTATTAGGATCGAGGAGACGATTATATCGAATCGCCGAGATTATATATTTGCTTTTTGATATATAGGATGGAACTACGATTGGATTCTTTCTTTTAGTATCGAAATGACATGCATAAACACTTTAATGTTCACATATTCCCTTGATATCATATAGATTTGATCAACACTCCCAAGCCGGATGAGCGAGCTATCATGACGTATGTGTCCTGCTACTACCACGCGTTCCAAGGTGCCCAGCAGGTCAGCGTAAAAAATGCGTGTTGCTCTCCCTCGTCCTTACCCTCGTTAAAAGCGACCTGTTTAATCCTTCGTTAACGCGAACTATAATTAAACGAATTGTATGCTAACGACGTTTGAACCTGCTAATCGATCACCTTGCTGTTGTCTTAATTCAATTACTTCACCAGGACCGAAACAAATATATGCATTGTGTTCTATAACATTTTTTAAATAAGATTATATTATGACCGAATTTTGTGTGTATTATCTTTGCCAACATAGTTTATGCGAAGGACATCGCATTTGTATTATATGTATTGTAGATATGACATTGTAAGAATTATATAATGAATTATTAATGGCGTTCCGCTTCTTGCTGGACTTGTTTACCGTTAAAATTAATTAAATTTTTAACGGCAAGTTCTTACGCTAACAACGCATGGTTTGAGTTTCTTCGAATGTGTTTTTCTAGATATGCGAAATACGGCAATGCCTGATGAGAGAGCTGTGATGACCTATGTTTCCTCATACTACCACTGTTTTAGCGGTGCTCAAAAGGTGTGTGTTTTTCAATTTGAATTAACTTATGACCTACAATCTATAACAAACACGTCAATATTTGCGTGTGCATTATTGAAATACATTGTTAATACATGCAGCAAAAAATTCAAGACATTTAATATTTATATCTCAAGTTTTTTATTTACATTTCTAGATGGCTATATCCATGATTGCATGCATGATTGCTCAGTGGAAGTAAACTACACACGTTTCAAATGTATAAACGTAATCTGAAAATTCTTTGTAAGGAAAAAATACGTATTTTCTTATCGTAGGCAGAGACAGCGGCTAACAGAATCTGCAAGGTACTGAAGGTGAATCAAGAGAACGAGCGTCTCATGGAGGAATACGAACGCTTGGCTTCCGATTTACTCGAATGGATACGACGAACGTTACCATGGCTCGCGAATCGACAGACCGATAATTCCCTCGCCGGTTGTCAGAAGAAATTAGAGGAGTACAGAACATATCGGCGCAAACATAAGCCACCGCGTGTCGAACAGAAAGCCAAGCTGGAAACGAATTTCAATACTCTTCAAACGAAACTGAGGCTGAGCAACAGACCGGCGTATATGCCCACAGAAGGAAAGATGGTGTCCGACATAAATAAAGCATGGAGAAGTGAGTTTTATCAGAATTCCTTTGTACATATTTCTTTGTATATTTTCGAATAAAATACTGATATTTTAAAAATTATGTTTAGATTTGGAGTTGGCCGAAAAGACGTTCGAGGATTGGTTATTGTCCGAAATGATGCGTCTGGAGCGACTGGAACATTTGGCGCAAAAATTCAAGCACAAGGCAGATGCTCATGAGGATTGGACCGCCGGCAAAGAAGAGATGCTTACGTCTCAACACTTCCGGCAGTGCAAATTAAACGAACTTAAGGCCCTGAAAAAGAAGCATGAAGCTTTCGAATCAGATCTCGCTGCTCATCAGGATCGTGTAGAACAGATCGCGGCTATTGCTCAAGAACTTAAGTAATTTCCAAAACTCTGAATCTATCTTAAATGATTATTTTGATCATTGTAATACTTAAATTCTATTGTTATAGCACCCTCGAGTACCACGATAGCGCATCTGTGAACGCCAGATGCCAACGCATTTGCGATCAATGGGATCGCTTGGGTACGCTCACTCAACGTAGACGTCAAGCTCTTGATGAAGCCGAGAAAATACTGGAGAAGATAGACGTTTTACATCTGGAATTTGCCAAGCGCGCTGCTGTGAGCACTTGATTACATAAAATTGTCAGCTTCTTTTTTTATACAGACTGACGTCGCATGATTTTTAGCCATTCAACAATTGGTTGGATGGAACTAGAGAAGATCTAGTGGACATGTTTATCGTCCATACAATGGAGGAGATCCAAGGTTTGATGGATGCGCACGCTGCATTCAAGGCTACGCTAGGCGAAGCAGATAAAGAGTATAATTCAATTGTGGGATTGGTACGCGAAGTCGAATCCATTGTCAAACAATACCAGATTCCTGGCGGCCTAGAAAATCCTTATACTACTCTCACTGCAATGGTATGTTGAAGAATAAATTATTGATGTAGTATAGGGATTACTCTCAAATTAATCGATTCTTTTTGTTCTATAGGACCTTACTAAGAAATGGAGCGATGTTAGACAATTAGTCCCTCAACGCGATGGTACCCTAGCAGCTGAACTTCGCAAACAACAAAGTATCCTTGCTTTTTAATATTGAGTATTTAATTTTGATTTTCTGATCCTAATATAATAATAAATTTCATGCCAAATATAAATTTATATTACGATTTAATGAACATTTTCTCATTTTCATTGCTCTTAAAAAAATTTCCTGAATTGTGAAAATAGATAATGAACTGCTTAGACGACAATTCGCTGAAAAAGCCAATGTTGTTGGACCATGGATAGAACGTCAGTTAGATGCCGTAACTGCGATTGGTCTCGGTCTTCAGGTGAGGCATCTCTACTTCAAATAGAGATTTTTGTCTGTCGTTTATATATTTTATATATAATTAGTTATATATAAAAATATTATGAATTTTTAAAAGTTATATTTATATTTTAGGGAACTCTCGAGGATCAGTTACATCGTCTGAAAGAGTACGAACAGGCTGTATATCAATACAAGACTCATCTTGAGAACCGCTACACTCAGTATACCATGGAAACACTGCGCGTTGGTTGGGAACAGCTTCTGACATCGATCAATCGCAACGTTAACGAAGTCGAAAATCAAATTCTCACCAGAGATTCAAAGGTATTTCTATATTATTTAAATAATAAAATTATACGTCATTCAAAGAAATATTAGTTGTAATCATGAGTACAAGAGAAAAGATGCTTTTATAGTCTAAAGCAAATGCAAAAAAATTCAAACATATTGACATTGAAAAAGTTATGTCAGAAGAAAAGAAAGCTGATTTATCAAGTGAAGAAATCGAAGATTCTGAAATAATAATAGATGAAGTTACGCCAACACAAAATATGCATCAGTTTTTTATATGAGATTTATTGATAAATGAAGTTTATCTAAACAAGAAACGAGAAAAGGGAAAAGAGAAAACTCATGTAGAATGTCAACATAAAAACTTCTTACGTTTACATACGTGTTCTGATATATGTAAATAATATATATATTGCCATTACTAAAAATCTATTGTTCATATTACGTATACTTTCAGTACTAGCAGGATATATCATAATATGAATAATATTGCCAAGTTGCTTATAATCCTCCTTAAAAACAAGCGGAAATATATTTCTATTTCAGGGTATCACTCAGGAGCAGTTGAATGAATTCCGCAGCAGTTTCAACCATTTCGACAAAAACAGGACAGGTCGATTGGCACCAGACGAATTTAAATCTTGCCTCGTGTCTCTGGGGTATTCTATTGGGAAGGACAGACAGGGCGACATTGACTTCCAACGAATCCTGGCTATTGTCGATCCTAATAATTCAGGCTATGTGCACTTTGACGCTTTCCTCGATTTCATGACACGTGAGTCTACTGATACTGATACAGCGGAACAAGTCATCGACAGTTTTCGCATTCTCGCTGGTGACAAGGTAAGAATACTTCGAATTTCTATAACAATGCGGCAATGAAAGTTGCATATTTAACTTGTGTCGTAAATTCTTGTCTTTCAGCCTTACATCTTGCCAGATGAATTGCGGCGAGAATTACCACCGGATCAGGCGGAATATTGCATTCAGCGAATGCCTCCATACAAAGGACCGAACGCTGTGCCTGGAGCATTAGACTATCGCTCTTTCTCAACGGCTCTATATGGTGAATCTGATTTGTAAAATTACATAATAATCGATATTATTCGATGCGGAATAATGTAAAAAAAAAAAGATACAAAAAGCGAATCAGATATTGTCAATTGACAAGTGAACGCAAAATTACTCCTACTATTTTAATACTTTAACGCATCAACGTATTTTCATGTGGCGATACGTTTTATAAAAATGAAACTCACTATGAAAGAGTACAATACATTTAATAATATGTCATTACACTAAATATTAATAATTGTACGTACGTGTGTATGTATATATACATATATATACGTATACATACACACTCAAGGTTATTGGAATATTTGAGGTAAGAAAGAGCAGATGATGTCATTTTAACGCAAAGGGATCTAAGTGTGTCAAAATAGATAATTAAGAATATCTTCCACATGAATGGAAATCACATATCAAATATACAAGGAAAGAAGATTTAAGTAACTTATATAAGTCTGTTAACGTGACAATAATGAATATCAAATATATTTAGATACCTTTCGTTAAAAGGATAGGGGAAACGTAAATATATATAGACACGAAGTTCGAAATCAATGTACTCTTCTAGAACGTTTTGCTACATGCTTGCTCTTTTATTCTTTTATGTAGTCTACACCGAAATGGGACAGCTCGAATTTTCTTTTTTTTTTCTTTTTGGGATGACAAGTGCCAATGTTAGGTAAGATCTGACAATTCTTGTCTTGTAATAGAAAGGAATTGTGTCTTAGATTGGTAATTATGGTAAAAAGAAAAGGCTCACATAATTGGATATGCATAGTTAGTGAGTGCATTGATACTAGAGGCTCTCCGAATTATTATTAGAATAGTATTACTGAATATTTATTCTAAAATCCTAATAGCCTACATTTTATATTTGATTATACAGCGAAAGAGATATATATACATATATTTTTAGACTTGCGATTTTTGCTATTGTAGCACAACAATTTAACAATGTTTTTGGATTGGATTTTTTTGACCAAATCCATTGTATCTTCATTATATTTTATAATCGTATTATGTTCGTCGATAACTTAAACGTGCCCCTTTAAAAATTGCCAAGTTTTATACATTGCATGTCGGGTGCACATTCCGTAAGGCCATAGATCAATGTTCGCACAAACATCAAACTAAAAGAGAAATCGTCAAAATGTTAAAATTCAAAGAAGTAATAATAACGAGTTCTTAACGATATATAAATCGATCCTCTCGCTAAGTATCCAGAAAATGTACGCTCGAAATCGAATAATGCCCATATTTTTTTAATAAGCGCGGCAAACGAATCTTTAAACGACAAGCCGTCGCCTTGTAAATCGTATGTTAAAGATATTGCGAAACGAATATGCTGAACGAAGCAAATTATTTATTTATTTGACTTTAATAATTATTTATTATATCGCTCCGATATATATCTATTTTACGGTAGTGAACGGAACACTTTTCTCTCAAAGTATTTATTTTTATAAATATCTGCAAAGAGCGATAAGGCGCTAATTGTAATATAGAGTTCATCGTGTAAATCTCCAAATCGCAGCTATCATTTCTTGTATCTCAGTTTAAATGCGACGCAGCCTTATCAAAAGTGAAGTCAGAATCATCATTATTGTTTAAATCGTTGTGAAAAGTCAATCTCTCGATAAAATACTCGTGTGTGAAATCCAATTACTTTTATTGGCAAAAGTATACTGTAAATTTCTTTCTTATTTCTTTCTTTTTTCTCTGTGTTTTGCTTGTTGCGGCTATAATGCGCTTTTCAATGTCTATCTTAATGTGTTTTTCTTGAGAATTTACTTAATTTCTCATTCCTTTTATCTCATTTATTTCTCTCGCAGTATACTATATTGGGCACATAGAGAGACGAAAAATATACGCCAAAGCAGAAAGTTAACTGCTATAATGAAACAGTATACATGTAAAACAACACACACGCACTTTTTCACATGTATATGTACACATGCGTAAGGAAAACATACGTAATGCCAAAAGGAAAAACGTATATTTTGATCCATATCCAAATATATATATATATATATATATATATAATGTGTGTGTGTGTGTGTGTGTGTGTATATGTATACATATATATATATACACATACATACATACATATTATATATATACATATACATACATACATACATACTATATACAGATAGCTAATTCATTATGATATTCGCAAATACTTAAAAACGAATATTTAAAATGAAGTTCGAATATTCGGAAAGTTGATGTCGAATTCCTTGTTACGATTGTCAAATATTGTCATACAAACGAATACATTCTCATTGTATATGTATAGCATACACTTACAATTGTAATTATTTTATGAGACAATATTTATGAAATTACGACAACTCGCTGAAACATGATCGTCTCGCGCTGCATTACATTTATCAGCTATTACTGTACACTTGTTTTGCTCATCTCATCTTCCTAGATTAATAAAAATAACATTGTGAAATACAAGAATATCGGGGAAAATAAAGAAATCTTTGAAAAAAGTATATATTATTGCGTCCGAGAAATTTGTTTATTTACGTCTGCCTGTATATGAACAGTTGGAGCACGAAGAAATCAATAATCTATCAAAGATATTTACTAACGAACTGTCCTTTAATAAAAAAAAAAAAACAGTAAAAGTTTTGTCAAAATTGTTACCGCGTTGATCGAGTGATATTCGGTTTTTGACTTACCGGTTTTCAACTTATCGTTTTCGGATTACTATTTTTTGTATAGCAAATTAAGTTGTTTTAAATAATTGATACGATAAGTGTCTCTGGAAGAGCAAATCCTACGTGACCTATTCTTCCTTTTTCTCTTCACAATATCTATATCTTACTATAGCTCATTACCTTTATTATGATCCGTTTTTTAAGAAATACACAACAAAGACGTATATGTGGTTAAACGATGCTTTTATTTCACGTACAAAATAAAAATCTTCGATACAGTTTACATATTCTTCATTGATATAACATGTCACATTGTGACATTCTTGTTCATGTTCGCTGAAAAATTTTCTTTAATAAATCGAAGTGAAATAGCTTTATGTAAAATAATGATGCCAAATTTTATATTACCTTTATTACAATTTACAACTTAGTTTTTAAAAATGTATAACAAACAATCATGTGTGAGTGTATGTGTGTAATTGAACAATTTTCAGCTTTTATTTCATATATAAAAATTTTCAATCTACACACAGATCCGATGTACTTGACAAGCCAATGAAAGTCCACTAGTTAATGAAAGTCGAACAAAATTTATCGTATATTTTTTTAGCGAGAAGACTTATCGAATAGGAAGAACTTTATCGAAAAAATTTACAGATAAGTTAGCGCTAGTACGAAACGCAGAAAGTATATTTATCTTATACACTACTTATAACACTTAATATTTACATAAAACAGACTTTAACGATAATATCACCGCTCTGTGTTTTCGTTCGATTATATGGCTATTGCACAGTCGTACAATAAGTAGACGAAATACGTTGAAATGATTGAAAATAGCTCACTTCGTAGTCAACGACTATAAATGAATTAGTTTTTTTACAGGCCACTAATGATTTTACAAAGATAAAAAAAATTTTTTAATTTTTATATGAAAGCCATTAGCAAACTTCTATTTGATATGTGTGTATATATTGAGATACTACTGTACTTCTAGCCAAAAAAAAGAGAGAAAGAAATTTTTTTTATGAAGAAACGGGTGGAATTATAGCCTTTTCACTATCTGTTTCACTATAACTGGATCAAATGTATCTTCAAATGAATAATCCAATTATTTCACGCTTGTTTTCTGATCATATAATTCTATACTGTAAAATAATTTTGACGATGATTTCTTTAGAATATTCTTATTCATCATCTTGTAACGATAGTAAAGTTTGTTAGTCTAGTAATACCATTTCAAAGTAATACTATTTTGAGCTACATGCGTGAAAAGAGAGTGAATTAAAATAGAAGCGAAAAAAGTCATACATATGTATGGTCAAAACGAATATTGATTTAATAATATTTTCGCATAAATCTTATAATTTCCAGTTCGAACAAATTGCACCGATTATTTGTCGGTCTTGAAACACTCCAGTTAAGAAATAACTGGTTGAATTGACATCGATATGATAATTTCGACGTTAATTTGATGTCGTTCAACAGCTGATTGACAATCATTTATCACTGGGACAGTCCTAAATAAAAATTGGAATATGTAATATCACAAATTATAATAATTAATAATTAATTGACAAACGAATAATAATCTGATACTAATGCATATCTTAAAAAATGCTGTGAAAAATTTATTAAATTACTTGCCAATTTAATTTGTAATATTACATCTCCAAATTCAGTTTGCTTGAATTGGAAATTATAAGAGTCACACAAAAATCATAAGACAATCTGCTTTGACCAAATATGACTTTCTTAGCTTATTTTATTGATCATTTCTTGGTCGATTTACACTTACTATTAATAGAATTTTTTATATTTATTTTGCAATATTAGGAATTCCTTTTTCTTAATTTTTAAGCCAAGTGATTCGCCGTATCCGAAAGTTCGTCTTCCGAGATGTCACAATGATAATCACTCGACAGTCATATATTTTCTTAAAGATATTCCACGTATAACAGAAATAAATAGTGTATTATTTAGGTTGTATTCCAAATTTACTGCCAATGCTAAAAATTTATAATCTACGTTACATATACTACAGATTCTCAGCATTGAATGAATTTTGAAATACAGCCTTAATATATAAATATAATTAAAAATAATAAATTGACAAACAATAAATTGATAAAGATATAAGTATAATTAAAAATTATCTACATAAATGTAGAGAAAACATAAAGTTTGCGTATTTAACTCTAAGAAATAAAATTGAGGTTGTTCAATTGTATCGATATTAAACTTAATTTAATACTTTTACTATCTTTTTTCAGTTTGTAGTGTCACGTAATAGAAACAAAAGAGAGGGAATTCTAGGAGATATTGATGTAATCGAGCCTATGCAATAATTTCTTTCTGTCGAACTGTCGAGTGATTGAAGCAAAGCCTCTATTAGTCCTTACAACCGAGACCGGCGGACCAATTGCAGATACCGCCGACCGGATCGAAGGACAGCTTGTCGGGACAAGTGTATTCGGTTCCGATCACCTGACCGTTCACCATACGAGCGCAAGTGATGAATTTTTTACACGAGTACGGATGCGGGAAGTTGCCCTGGTCCATGCAACGTATGGTACCCTTACTCGTGAGGAAGAGTTTACTGTTGAGGACAGATTTACCGATGACACTCGGCACCTCGTCCTCGTAATAATCATAGTCGATCACTGGCGGTCTTCTGGGTCTTGTAGTCGCGTTCACCGTAGGCCTGTCTTTCGTCTGAGATCTCTGGCGGCTTCGAAAGTTCGTATCATACCTTGAAACTGTCCTACTGGTCGTAAGATCTGTTCTAGGTATCACGGTGGTGCTTATCTTGCGCCTATCGACATCCCTTAACGGTGTTCGACCTAGTTATAGAACCTGATTAGTCTTTTGTCACTTCGATATTACTAAGAGGACAAGCAGGTCACTGATTCCCATAGTGAGAGAGCGCGTCGAAGTGAAAAGATCGAAATTCATTAGTAAAACATCAATCAATGATAGATGAGAGCCAATAGCTGCACAGAGATTGAAAGACGAAGAGACGAATGTCTCGATAACCTTGTCAGGAATATCATAAACATGTATGTAAAATCATGTTAACAAATCCGATTTAGAATGAGTATCAACGAACGGTACAAAAACAGTTATTCCTGAGAAGGTCGATATTTTACAACCAGCCAACCATTTAAATCCTATCATTCGATTGAAGGATTCATGCCATGTACTGTCCAGTCTGTCGATAATGGCATGAATTCAACGATTAGTGATTAATTCGCTTAGCAAAGCCAAATTATGAATAAACATGGCCGTAAGAGAGAAAGAGACGATATTGATAGTATGCGTGGAAATTAACAATTGCATTAGTATAAACGGCTGACATTAATTAAGACAAATTCGGAAGAGAGCCGCGTATAAATCGCGGAATTGCGCAATCGAAAAAGGAATAGAGAACAAAAAACAGATGATAGAAGCGAAAATCATGAAAAAGATATGCGTAATGAATGAATTATTTGATTGAATGATGACGTTATCGCGAAGATTCCGTATTTTTAAGAAGACAGTCTTTTGAACGATTAGCTAGCGTCATACGATTTGACATAAATCGAGGAGCTGACAAGGCAGATTATTAGGGTCGTCGTTAAACAATTATCAGAAATGACCTCGAAACGAAGAAGCTGACCGCGACGGTCTTGAAATAAATCGATTGCCATTAAAAACGCATAGCTACCCGATGTAGTCCGTGAAGAGAATGAAGTATATGATGAACTTAGTATATGGACTTCAGATTAGAAGAATTAGAAAATCAGATGGCGTGGTCTAACAAATATAATGTACCAATGTCTGACGTCGAGGACGGCGGGTCCGATAGCGTCACCGCGAATTCTTGGGCGCGGATGCTTTGATCGGACACGTCTGCATTCTGATCATGCAAGACGGTAGCCGGCTTAACATAGGACTCGGTGCCTTCGAATGCGTCTGAAAGAAGAAATGATTCGAAAAAAAAAATAAAAATTTAAACAGGAAAGACAAAATTAAACTTTTTAAAAAATATGGGCTAGAAATAAACGAAGTAAATGAATGCTACTTTTAGGTGAACCTACCGACGAAATCTATCCTCGATGATATTGTGGTCTCAACCGGTCTACGTCTTCGAACTGTATTCGATAAGGTGTTGGTTAGCGGAGCGATCGTTGTGAACGGCGTCGGTTTCCTACGTCTATTAGAATGTCCACTTTCTGAGTTGCGATTAATTGATTTATCGTTCGTCACCTGCTCGAGATACAATTGATTTATATATTGATTTATAATACTAGAAATAATACAAATCGATATCACAATATTACAATATCGTCAATCCAGATAAATGCACACACACACACACACACACACACACATATGTGCATTCGCACATTTTGACAAAGCAAAGCTCTTACGATAGATTCATGATAAAGATAAATGAGAAACTCTAATATCTCAGACAACACAAATATCTAGAAGTTTTTTAAAATATTTAAAAAGTTTTTCATTTATATTTATATCTCATTTATATTAATATCTATTTTATAATCCGTATTCATACCTCACTTTATCGACAAATGCGTGCATTTAACATGTAGTTCATGTTACATATGTTAAAATTTCAGAAACAAATATGCACATTTATCGAAAGAGATATGAATATGTTTTTTTAGTTTTTTTTTTATTCACCTTATCCAAAGTGCTTTTTAATCATTAGAATATTCTTCAAATATCTTTTACATATTGTAAAAGATTTTTAAAATTTTTCAATCATTCTTTTAGAAATACTTGAAATATCTTTTAAATTCTTTTAGATTCTAAGTTACATTGGAATTTTGTGTTGTTTGCGATGTTCCACGTGTTAAGATATTAATCATTGATCTAGATATTAAAACGTTGAAAATAACTTATCAGAAAAAGTAAATGGACATTCACAAAAATGCGCGCTTTTTGAAAAGATATTTGCTAATGCTAGGAAGAAATAGCAAATGAAGATATTCCTTAATCCGTTCGCGTCCCAAAATATTTGCTCAGAGAGAAAAATTAAGTTTCCAAATTTAATCCGGAGTAGATAGGTTTTTAATAGTCAGAGGAAAAAGAGCGTTTTCGTAGGCGAGTAATATGTCTTAGAAATATGATGATAACGTAGTAGCGTATAAGATGATAATGTAACTCCTTTTATTTCACGGAAAATATTTTATTTAGATCCAGTGAGAGGCGATGATCGAGGCTTTGTCAAACTGCCAACTTCAAGAGAAGCCACTAAGTTATAATCAATTATAATCGGTTCCTTCCAAATTAATCATTCGTATCATGTTCATATACCATTAATTGATAAATTATATTTTGATTTGATATCAAAAAATATGACGATTATCAGCAATCGAACGAATGATTATATTAAGCGGTTGAAAGTAATCTTCATGGCACTGCCGCTTTGCATTATTCTCTAAAATCTTTTCGAGAAGTATACCGATCGATTAGACACCAAAAGCAGATTCAGAAGAGATTATATGTTGAGTAAGAGGTATCTTCAGGTGATTTGAAAGTAAGACGTTAAATGATGATTTCTGCGAGAAAATTATGCTTCAAGAGGTCTTTTGGTTAGCGTCAAGAAGAGGTGGTGGTACTCATAGTAGTAAGTCAGTTCTACTAGGGTTCCTCATTAGTTTTTTGCAGCGTTTCGTTCTTATGTTTCCGTTTTGGTTAAGGCAACATGCGATCAAGAAAATACAATGTTATCAATTTAAAGTGGATCTTCGACTTAAAGCTGCACTGACCTCGAGCGAAAATCGATCAGTGTCCTTCTCGACCGGAACAGACGTCCTCGTGATCTGCGACTCCGTGTCTTCCTGTTTGGTCATCGCCTCCTCTTCCTCGGATTTAGAATGCTTCATCATCTTTTTCTTGTCGGGAAGATTATTGCCCATATGAAGATTACTTAAAAAGTGGAACGTGTTAAGTACTTGAGAATCTTTCCTAGCAAAATCAGAAGCGACAGTTTCTTCAGCTACTGAATCTCTTTCCTTGGATGTAAACTTGACACTTTTCAATGCATCTTCCATTCTTCTTTGTGCGTCTTCTCCATTAAAAAGATTCTCGTGAAGGTTACTTGAAAAATTATGTTGAAAATCTTTAGCGGAAAAATTAGAATCAGAATTTACACTCGTTTGTTTAATTGTTGAATTCTTTTCCTCGGATCTAGGCTTGATGCTTTTCAATGCAACTCTCATTCTCCTTTTAGTTCCATGTTTGACAGGAAAATTTTCGCGAAAATTATTTGAAAAGGTGTCTCTAAAATTTCCATTGGTGAAATTAGGATGATCTACAATCATTCCTTCAACCATTGAATTCTTTTCCGGATCAGACTTAAGTTTGACGCTCTTTAATACAACTCTCATTCTTCTAGTCCTATATTCAATAGGAAGATTCTTAGCGCTGTAAAAATTATTAGAAAAAGTACCTTGGAGACTTTCATTGGTAAAATCATCTTCTGTACTGGCTTTTTCAGTCTTTGTCTCCTCTTCTTCAGATTTAGATTTAATTCTCTTGAATACAACTCTCATTTTTCTTCTTGTTTTTTCCTCATTAGAAAAATTCTGACTTATGTTATGATTATTTAAAAAATTATTTTGAAAATTTATTTTATTGGCAAAATCAGGATTTGTTTCTTCAATCGTGGAATTCTTCTCTTCAATTTTAGATCTAACATTCTTTATAACTCTCATCCTTCTTCTTGCGATTCTTTTGTCAGAAAGATTCTTATCTGCGTAAGAACTTTTCGGAAAATTATCTCGCAGATTTGTATTGATAGAATCAAAATCTACCCTCTCTCCTTCGATTAGGTTCTTTTCCTCGGATTTAGGTTTATTTTTCGGATTTTCTAGTTTAGAAAAATCCTTAACTACATAAAGATTATTTTGAATATTATCTGGAAAACTCTTATTAGCAGAACTAGAATTGATACTGATGTTTTTTGTTGTTAACAAACTTTCTTTAGATTCTTTCAATATAACTTCTTGTTTTTCTTTGATATTTTCATTCTCATAATGAGTTTGAAGTGTTTCATTCTCAATAATGGTAGATGTCTGAAGAAATACTGTTGTTTCTTCTGTGGGTAAAATGGTATTCGTTTCTTCCTTGATTCTTTTCTTTAGTACAACTTTCCTTCTTCTCATATTTTCTACCTGATTATAAGCATGATCAGTAATATTTTGAACATCAACAGTATCTTGATCGGATCTAATAGTATTATTGAACGCTTCAGAATTAATTCTGATTCTTTTCTGTATGATTCTTCTTTTACGATTCTTCTCGATCGCTTTTGAAGACGAAATATGAGCAGCAGGTCTTTGTAATCGTCTACGGTACAATGTAACCTGACGTCGAGGATATTCATTAGTTCTTTGTAATGTTGTAGGACTTCCAAGCCAATTGTTTGTTCGATTTAAAACGCGACGTTTAGCAGTTTTTTGATTGAATTGATAATTGGTTGTGTTGAGTTCCGTTTGATTCTGTTTTTGATTTTCTGTAATCTTTGAAATAGTTTCTTCTGACACCTTTATTTCTGGAGCTGTAAACTCATTCCTCATTGTTTGGGCAGAACTCAATTTGCTAATAGTTGCAATTGTTTGATCTTCAGTTTGACTTGGTATTTTCATTGAAGTTTCCTTAACATCTGTCTTCTGTTCTAACGTTAAAGACTCTTCACTTATTGTTCGTACAAAATCTGATTTATAAGTGTCCGTAGTTGTTCGAATAGTGGAGTTTATCGCAATCAATTCGTCAGTAGTCGCAAAGGGCGTAGGAGCTGTAGATTGTTCTACAGCTACAATCGTTTTGTTAGTAATTAATGTTGTGATTGAAAGGGGAGTTGAAGGAATTTGAGTGATTACTGGAGTAGAGGAATTTTCATCCCCTTGGGTTGACAATGTAGTTGTTACAACAGATGATGCTTCGAAATTTATACTAGAATGAGGCTTTGGATATGCTGTCGAAGTAAATGTTGAAGGGATTTCGAACGTTATGGGAATTTCAGTAATTTCAGTAATCTCTGCAATTGTTGTAGCGGCTAATATCTCGGAATTGCTGCTATTAAAATTATTTGAATTTTCGAGATATATTGTAGAGAATTCAGGCGTTAAAATTGTAGAAACATCTGAATTTGTTGAAGTTATATCTGTATTCGTAATGAGAGTCTTGGGCGAAGTCACAGAATTATTTTTAGATAGAATCATAATTGGCGAGATCTCGCTGGTTGAAGAAGTGAAAGGAATGTTTGTATTTATAGACGATGTAATTACATTAAGATCAGTAGTCGTTGGAATAATTACATTAAGAGGCGTAGTCATTATATTTGTCGTTACAGTATTTATATCTGCGAGATTATTCGTTGTCATGGGTGTAGTTGCATGTATATGTTGCGTGTTCACAGTTGAAGGAATGACTGTTAAAGGTGAAGTAGTAACGGGAATTGTAGCATTATTAACTGTAGTGAATGTGGAATAATTTTTAGTTATGGAAAATGTTTCAGCTGTAACACTTGCAGCTGTAACCAAGGTTGTAGAATCAATTACATCGTGCGTACTTATAGTTGTTGAAATTGCATCTGCGGAATAATTTGAGGAAGTAATACCAATATTAGTATTTGTAATTTGCACTGTAGTCATATTTGCAGAATCATTTACAATTTCCTGCGCATTAGCAGTTACTGGTCTGGATGTAGTTACGACTCCAGTATTCATTACTGTATTTACATGATCGGTTACAATTGTAGTCTCCGGAATTATATTTACATTTGTAGAAGGAATTTCACTTTCAGTATTTGCTGCGAACGTAACCGTAGTTTCAGGATCAGTTAGAATTGCATTTTCAATTATTGGATTATAAGTTACGAAATAATTTGGAGTAGTTTCAACTTCAGTACTTATAGTTGTGGGTGTATAGATTATGGCAGTCGCAACTGTGGGTGCTTTTGAAACTGTGACTGCTATCGTCGATGACGTCGTAACAGACGCGTTAACTACAGGAACATTCATGATTGTAGGATCATCTGAAAACGTTGAAATATCAGCAGTCGTGGCATCATTTGATGGAATAGTTTTTAAAGGAGTCGCTGCAATTATTGAATTTGTTAAAGTCACTGTCTCAGTTACATTGCTTTCCGAGTCTTCAGTTTTGGCATTAGAATTATTCGTTACTGTATCGGTTACATGATCTGTTACAATTGTAGTAGTCTCCGGAATTATATTTACATTTGTAGAAGGAATTTCACTTTCAGTATTTGCTGCGAACGTAACCGTAGTTTCAGGATCAGTTAGAATTGCATTTTCAATTATTGAATTATCAGTTACGGAATAATTTGGAGTAGTTTCAACTTCAGTACTTATAGTTGTGGGTGTATAGATTATGACAGTCGCAACTGTGGGTACTTTTGAAACTGCTATCGTCGATGACGTCGTAACAGACGCGTTAACTACAGGAACATTCATGATTGTAGAATCATCTGAAAACGTTGAAATATCAGCAGTTGTGTCATCATTTGATGGAATAGTTTTTAAAGGAGTCGCTGCGATTATTGAATTTGTTAAAGTCACTGTCTCAGTTACATTGCTTTCTGACTCTTCAGTTTTGGCGTTAGAATTCGCAAGATTATTGTAAACGCTTAAAATTTCAGGAAATGCCGTAAAATCATCGGATACCGTTAGAGAAGTTGTCGATATGGTCGAAGCCGTAGAAAGTTTATTTCTTGAAGCCAAAGTTGAAGCTTCAGTTAAAGAAGCGCTTCTTAAAGTGTTCGTTACGGCATAAATAGAATCGCTCTCTGTTTGTCTTATAGCGTCCTTGATTGGTGAAACGGTAGTCCTATTTCTTTTCTTTACCACTATACGTCTGCCCGTCCACAACGGCGTGATGGCTTCGTTGGATCTATTTACATCGAGGGCGATTTTTCGTCTTGTCGGCGTTGTCGAAGATGCGACGTAAGAGTTAAAAAGTGGCGTCATATGATTAAAATTGTGCAACGATTTTTCTCTCTTGGACGTTGGCTCATCGACAAGAACTGTAATTAAGTCAGATTTTTCATGATTTGAAATCTCAGGGTTTGAGAAAGTCATTGAAGAATTGGGTACGGAATATTTCTCTTCGTGAATATCGATACCTTTGTCGTTAATGATATTTACATTGTCGTCGAGAATATTAGGTCCCGATTCAATCTGATCATTATAAGCGACAGTAACAGTCTCATCAGGCATAGAAACGTCGGAAATTAAAATAGTTTCCGTCTGCTGTTCAACGGGAATATCAGTCGTTGTGTAAAGTGGTGTAGAATTATCCACCAATATTGATGATACATTTTCGCTTCTGGTGATGTAAAATCCACGCATTACTGGATTGGAAATCAGACTAACGAGAGAAATGCCGCGCATTGTCGTTGGTTTCAAATACATCGAATTGGTAGACGTCTTTCGTTCAGTCTCGTCTTCTTGAATAATGTTCGTGACTGAAACTTGTTCATCAAAGTTTGTAACGTCGTCTTTTCTTAAAGTGCGAGATCTCGCTCTGTTTTCCGAGGCTTGTTGCAGCCACGAATCGCCGGTTTCTTCATTTATGTCTCTCGGTGATTGGGTGATCTCTTTTTCACCGTCTTGCGACTCGTCTGTTTCTCTCAACAACTTCTCGACGTTCTGCTGGCTAATATCGTTGTCCACTTCGTTACGCAACAAGTGCAAGAGTACGGATGACGACGTCGTAGCAGTACGATCGTCGTAGTAAGTCGTCGGATAGCCAATCAGTTCCTTCAGAGTCGGCAGCCTAATAGCTTCCGAATCGGCGACCTGAAAATCAGAATAATGCAGCGCGCTTTAATACGGAGGTTCCTAAAGACCTCTCTGTTTCTCCTTGTCCTCTCCCTTCATAATTTACTTCTTTGCAGTCTCCTTCTTTCTGTCTTTCTGTCTATGCGTGAGCTGCGTCAGCTTGGAGGAAAAAAGAAGGAACATGAAGAGGAAGACTCTTTAGTTATCTATTGAAGCGCCGCGAACGTGTCTTGCTTGTTGCGTTAATTTGGATCGATTAAGGAATCATCCTAGGACATCGATAGTGTTTAATGATTATTGTATTTGTGGTAAGTAGAAGTACATCATCGAGAAAGTTATCAGAGATTTCAGTCAAAGATTCCCCTCTGAGTAAGCGGATGAAGAAGGTGCTCGTTATGATTCAGATATTATTGATGATGTGAGGATGATACGTGAAGACGATTATTCAGTCGTCGGTCGTCGTGAGCTATAACGAGTCTTTGTCGTTCCTTTTGATTTACATAGTTATATTTAATGTCTATCTCATAGAACTATCTTAAATATAATATAATTAAATTTTGTTAAGAGTGTTATATACATTAGTGACCTTTAAATGTCTACTAACACTTTAATGTTCCTTCCGATAAATCGGCGATCGCAATTGGTTTCTTAATTACTTAATGGCTGGATCTATGTACATTATCGTTGACTACATTGATAAATAGTAACGACATTCGTATACTATTATTTCGCGGAGCTCTTGCCGGCGATCAGATTGCTGAATACTGACTCGATCTCGATAGTCGAAGACTCATAAGATTCTGTAGTAAATCGATCATTATAACGATAATTGAACTCGCCCTCGATGGGCAAGGTGGATCGCTCGACACCATGACGAACTTCGTTGGCAGGGTCATCGTTGACTCCAGTCAAAGTTGACAACGGAGTTGTTGGAGGGAATTGATCCGCTGGTATCCTCGTGGTCGATGTCAGTGACGAATACTTGGTCTTGATGAGGATCTTCTGCCGCTCCGTGGTACCGGATTCTGTTACCGAGGTTACCAATCTAGTTACGGATGGTTTTACTGTAGTATAATATGGATCAATTAAATTTTGTGAGTCAAAAAAATCGTTGCTCCTTGGCGTTGTTGTTCTCAGTGATTGCTGTTTCCGATGGAAAGCATCCGCAACGTAATCAAATTTTTTCATCGGTATCAAAGTCTCTGTGACTGCCGCTTCCGTACTGGTTGACGTACGTTTTGGATACGAACGTGTTCTGAAATATTGCCAAGTGCTCGTAGAGTCCGGACTCGGCTGCGTAGTTTTTTCCTCGATTTTAACATTATTCCGATTTAGAAGCTTATAACGCATTCGCGGCTGCCGGAAGCCGGATTGTCTCAGCCTAGCATCCCTCGTCTCTGGTGTCTCCTCGGATTCTTCAGGTGCAGAATCTAATGGAGGATATCGCCTCGGCGATAAAGCTTCTTCAGGATCGAATGGCCTCTTCAATATTATTGGAACCTTGTATCGTGGCCGAATCTCGGGCCCGCGAGTAACAATCGGTGTTAATCGATACGTATTATTTTCTGTAAACTCTGTTCTCCCGACTTTACGGTCTTCAACATCCTCAATATAAGCTGAAGAATAATTTATTTGATCTCTTAATGAAGTCGTGGTATAATGTTTCCAGAATTCCGCGGTGTCATCCGAAAAACCATTTGTCGAAACCGATTTGTTTCTCAGAATCGTACCTTTTACAATGTTCTGTCTAGCTAAGTCACGAGATCTGCTTGTATTCTCTTTTTCTTCTCCTTCTTTCTCTTCCTTATATTTAAGATCATCGTAAAGTATATTAACGGTGCTAGAAGAAACTGGATGACGTCCAATAAATAAGTGGTTTTTGCGTTTTGAGAGAATCTCGAGGCTGCTGTTTTCCGTTAATGACAGCGCAGGAACGTATTGGTTGGTGGAGTTCCCTGAAGATGATACAAGATTCTTGCGAATGAACTTCTTACGTGCGTATCTCGAATCGGAACTCGGTCTTGTAGCTGAAAAGGAATCTGATTCCGTCGTAAATGGTGTAGTAGTTGCTTGTGTACGAGTAGTAGCTGAATCTGAATCCGATGTGGACAACGTGGTGGTTTGCACGCGAGTAGTGGATAAATTCTCAGCTTCAGTAGACGGTATTAATGCATCTTCTAAAAACATGCTTTCAGTGTTATAAGTAGTGCCTGTCGCCAACGTTGATTCAATTGTAGTAACTTCGGTATCCATTTCAATTGTTGACCGCTGAATCTCATCAGCATCTGTATTAATCGTTGATATAGTAGCAGTGCTGAAAATATCTGTAACTTCTTCGCCTGATATCGTTGTGGTTTCAATCGCGGGAGTCTCCAAAGTAACCTTCGTAAAACCATCAGGGTTGTAATCTGTAGACAAGGTGGTTTCCGTGACAGTCAAAGTCGAATCTTCCATTTCTCTCGTAAGTCCGGTTAAATCAGTAACAATCGTCGATTCTTCAGTATTTTGGCTTATTAAAGTAACCTCTGTCTGATTAATAGAAACTGTCGATTTTTCAACATCTTTATCGCTTCCCATTGGAGTCGTCGATTTTAAAAGAAGACTCGAATCTTCTTCTTCTTCTTCGAGGGGAACTTCAATCGATGTTGAAGTATTTTGAAGCGGACGTTTACGTTTTATCACTTTTCGTCTGCGAGGCCCTTGAGATGTTTCTTCTTCGTCTGTTTCAATAATATTAACAACTGTGCTCGATGATATCGGTCTCTTTCTTAGGAAAACCTTTCGTTTTCTTGGCGTTCCCGATGTTTTTTCTGCAACATCAAAGGCGCGTTCGGTAGAAACAATCGTTACCAAATCAGGATTAAATTGATGAGTTTCGATGCGAGTGGTCGTTGTGGTAACAGTATCTTTGGATTGGTTGCTCGCATCTACTTTATTGCTAGATATAGTTGTTACATCAATTTGCGTGATTGGTTTCAAATCGTAGATCGGCTGGATAGTGTTGGATTCAACAACGGAATCATTTTTTGCGGTTGATTGATCAACGCCGTTCAACAAATCGTTTCCCTCAATCCTGTCAGCTTCCGCAGAAGTACCTGTTCTGAAAGCTTTTACTGTCATCGATGCTATGTGTTTTTGATTCAAGTCATCATTTACTTTTTGCAACGACTCTTCCACGTTGTTTCTCTTTCTCGTGTACTTCGTTCTGTCATACAACTCGCGATTAACAGTCGGCTTTCTAAATACCCTGATGTTCGTTATTTTATTATTCTCCTCGTCAGATCGCGATTGATACAATGGATTTTTTCTAGAATCACCTTGTGTTATTCTTACTATCGGGCTATCATCCAATTCATTAGCTTTAATAGTTTCTGGGTTATTAACTCTGCTAGGTCTTCGATATCTTCTCTTAACATCATCAGTGGTAACTGTACCAACGGTAGTTGAAGCTGTTGTTCTGCCTCTTTCTCTGTACCTGAGACCTGGGACGGAGTTCGCGGAAACGTCTTGCGTCTTTGATCTCGACGTTGGTGGAGTGTACCTGTTGGATCCCCTGCCACGTAATCTATTAAGATCCTTGCTCCTGGATGTGGAAGTCTCCGCACGTGGAATGTCCACTTGATCCACTAACTCCTCCTCGGTAACTCGTTTGACTGGTTTTGTCCTTAATCGAACTCGCCCCAGAACCGGATTGGACGGACGCGTAGAATTTCGCGGTGTAATACTCACCTTGAACTTGCTCAATGGAGTCGTAGCCGTCGTCGTCGCTTCTAATGAACCGGATCTTCGTCTGGTAAAACCGAACGGTCGCGGTTGCGAAACCGCGGCGATCGTCGATCTGCTTGCTAATGTCGTTGTTGTTGTTGTCGTCGTCGACTGACTTGAACTACTGCTAATTGCCGGCAACGTTGTAAATAAGATCTCCGTCGCCGAATCTTCCACCAGTTTCATCGAGTCAGTAGTGGAGTCGATGTCCGTTCTAGAGCTAACATTAGATGGATTTTCTGGCGGTTCGACACTAATTGTGGTGATAACCTCGGTAGAAGTTGAAGTAGTCGTTGCAGGTGTCGTAGACAACGAAGCGGTCGTACTGACTGTTTTCTTAGATACCTCTGGATACTCTTCTAATCTCGTTGGTGAAGTCGTCTCGCTAATCTCTGATAAAGGTATTATGCTAGACAAAGTTCCTTCCGAAGTTTTCAAAGTGGTACTTCTGAATCTTTGTATATTGGAGTACCTAAAAAATAAATAAGAACGTGAAATGTATAGTAATATAAAAGTATTGTAAAAGTATTGTAGCAAATAATTATGTATAGAAACCTAGTTTTGGTTGTTGATGAATCATTATCTTTGTCTGCTGATTGATTCGTGCTTTTATCTTCTCTTTTCTCTGATTTTCTGAAGTTGTTATAAGAAATAAGAATCTTATAAAGGTAATAAATGTAGCGTAATACATACTTAGATATATATTATACATATAATTATATTATGTTATCCATATATTTACAATTTTTTTCTTGTACCTGAAACCTGAATCACGATTTCGAAAAGGTTTAGACGTTTCAGAGCTTGCTTCATTATCATGTTGTCTAAAAATAATTATTACGTAATATTAATAATTTTTAATAAATTTTTAATAGAACAGAGCGCGAATAGTTGTATCATTGAAAATATATTTACTTTGAAGAAACGATCGGTCGTCGTCTGCGAGTCGATTTTTCCTCTTCGATTTCAATTTCCTTCTCTTCCACGTCATTCTCGATTCTGAAAATTTCATATCGTGAGAGATACTATACAATATTTTTATAATATACGAGATAAATCATTTATTTTGTCAATTATCTTACTTAGATGTCGTGGTGGAAGGTCGCGTTCGTCGAATATTTACGTAACTTGGCGTCACTCGTTGAGTGGATAAGATATCTTCTAACGGGTTACTGATGCTTTTTCCTTCAAAGGAAGCTACATCAGTGTTGTCTTCCTCGTTCTCATTGATATCTTCGTTCTCGGATGAAGATTCTTTCGTGATCGATCTAATCAATATCAGAATCGTAACTAAAAGGTATATGAATTAAACATTTACAATTTATAAAATTAGTTTTATCAACAATTAAATTTAAGAAACAAATTTCTAATAAAATTAAATAAACAAAACAACAATGGGCATATAGAATTGAGTCAAGTATGGAAAATGTTACGCAGAAAATTATTCGTTATAATTAAAAATTAATAGAATCTATTTACTAGTAATAAAAAGATTTTTAATTATAACGAATAATTTTTTGAGCAACAATTTGCTCATTGTTCTTTTGTTTATTTAGTCATTTACAACATTGGTCTCAGTTTAATTTTCTGCTTCTCTTCAAAATTATGATTAACAGAAAGAAAAAATATATAAACTACGATGGAAATTAATTAAACTTAATAAGTATAATCAATATAAAGAAAGTGTGATATTATACACTTTTACTAATAATAATCAAACAAATGACTGACTTGGATCTTTCGATGGTGACATATTGAGGTTTCTGTGATCGTCTGAGACTCTTCACTTCAGGGATATCGTCCAAACCTTCGAACTGTGCTCTTCCTGGTCCATTCACGTAACTGGTTTCCGAGGACGATAACACAGGTCGATGATTACCAATTTTATTCGTTTGGCGATTCAGTACACGTTCATATAAACTACGACTAATCGTAGCCGGTGTGATACTTTCGCTGCCTGATTTGGTATCCGAATTCTTTTCTTGAAATAGCAATTGCTTTTCCAACTCTTCTATTCCTCCTAAAATAAAAGAATTCTTTAAATTATTTATTTTAAAATATAATATAAAAGATTTCCTAGCAGAAGAGATATATCAATATCATAAAAAATATTGCATAAAAATCAATATTATAAAAGATAATATAAAAAAAAGAATATTAAAATTATTAGAGTTATTATTTTAATTGCAGAAGAAGTGTTAATGTTATAGAATCATTAGAAAGTAGGTACATTGTAGTTATATGTACCTACCTGTTTAACAATGTTATACTTACCAGCTTTTTTAATAAGATCGATGAGTTCTTTGATAACCTTTGGATCTTCCTCGTCTTCGCTATCAACTCTTTCTGGTTCACTTGGTTTCGAAGTGGTCGTCGTAGTAGTAGTGGTACTTGGTCTATTTCTGGTGAGTGTTTTATACACGAGTGGTCTCGTTGTTGTGGTAGTCATCGGTTGTTTCTTACGCTTCTCCTCCTCCTCCTCCTCCTCTTCTTCCACTTCTTCGTTTTCCTCGATCTCGTGTGGTTGTTGTGCTGTGCAAGTAAGTTGTTCGACTTGTCGCGGCCGTAATGGGCGATCTAGTTGTAGAGACGATCGATGTTTTCGACGTCTTGGGACAAATTACGTTACGCGGATAATCACAAGAATCCGCCCCTTTGTTGAATACCAATCCTATAAAAATTCAAAAGGTACTATTACATGACGAATAAGTCAAAAATTTCTGTTCTAGTCTCAGATCTAGCATTAAATGGAAATAACATAACTATTACCCAGAGTATAAAATTATAATATCAATGTTATGTTACTATGGATGCAATCAGAGAAACGCTATTAACACTATTTGTATCATCTTTGTTTTACATCTAACAAATGATGAAGATAGAAGACCCCAACAGCGTTTACTAATACGTCTCGAACGCACTCTAGTACTGAATAATATTTAAAAATTCAAATTTTTTGAATTAATTTTTTATCCGTATCATTTATTTAAATTTTTAATTTATATATATATATAAATCTTTTCCTTTTTTCTCATAAAGTTAAATAATTTAAGAATTAAGAGTTAAAACGTAATAAAAATTATTAATAGTAGAACAAAATTACCTGATGGACAGATGAATTGATGCGCAACTACGCCAAGTCCACCGGGACCACTATCAAGACACCAGAAATATTTCTTGCAATCACGAGGATGCGGGAAGAAGCCTTCATCCTCACATTTAAAATCTGTAAAATATAAAATACGTAGTAGTAAAAATAACTTTGTCCCAAATACTTTTATACATTAAATTGAGACATTCTAAAATCTGAGAGCAAGAGTTTGATTAATCATTGTTTAAAACGTGTTTATCTCGTGATTTTCATGGAAATTTACCAGTTCCTGGATCGGGTGTAGTTGGTGGTTCGGGAGTTGTTAGCTTGTTGCTTATGGATTCCTCATTCTCACCAGCCTTGTTTTGTCCCTTACGTCTGGAATGCTTTCTACGAGTAGTACGATCGGCAGCACCGCTTTGCGTTTTACTCCTGTTTTGACTTTTCGGTCGCTCGGTTTTCTCTGTGACTCTTACAGTGTTTCTACCCTCTGTGTCTTCATCTGATGATGGATCATATGATCTTCTAGATACTTCCCGATCTTCCTGTTCCTCCTTGCTCGCTTGCGAAATGGTACGGTATTTTGGTCTTGAAGAGGATACACGTTTGCTGATAATCGGAGCAGATGTAGTGCTACTTCTTCGGTTGCTTATACTCGATTTACGAGTGCTGCTTTGCGTATTTTGAGTGCGGATCTTTTTCCGATTATCTACTGACTTCGTCTTTAACAATAATAATAATTTTTATGTGTATAATAATATTAAATTATAAATAGAGATAAAAAATATCTAGTATCAAAAATAATATTTCGAATTAGAAAAATCTACATTTTATGTTTTATCAATTACACAAGTCCACAAAAAAAAAGTACTCTGTGGTAGGGTGAAGACCCAACTATTTTTATGTATTTTAAGTCGCTGAATACGAATCTGACATCAAAATAGGACCATTCAAGGTAAATTTTCAATCTAGAGCGAAAAAATGATCCATTTTTGACTCATTTTTTCGATCTAGATTGAAAATTTTCCCTGGATGGTCCTATTTTGATGTCAGATTTATATTCAGCGCGCGATTCAAAATACATAAGAAAACTGGGTCACCATCCCAGCACAGAATACTTTTTTTGTATGGGTCCGTATTATCATTTATTAATTTGATGTCTTGTATAGATATTTATAAGATGACTTATATAATAACGTTAATGTGTATAATACAAAACACTATCGTGTCTCTAGATAATTATTATAATGTAATATTACATCTAATACATACATTATATATTATAATTATTATATTATAATATAATAACAGTTATAGTTTAGAGTGCTGTTTCTTAAATTGATATTTGTTGCTAATATTTATTATTATATATGGTTATATATACATATATAAGGTTACCTATCCGTAAGCAATGCCTCTTTGGCAGCCTCAATCAATGGATAAGGTCGACCGTGGCATTTCCCACGAAAATCGTCATTGTCTATCGACCAGAACATAATACCTCCCAATTTCTTCTCATTCACATAATGAGCTTTCAATTTGACTATGTCCTCGTCGTCATATCCTACCCATTGATTGTCTTTGAAGGCGTATGGTCCCATGGCTTTTGGATTTGGTTGAACAACTTCCCATTCGTCAGTATCTATTATACTCTCGCAAATCTTAAAACAAAATGTTTGATTTTCAATTTTAAATATATAAATAAAAAACATACGCTTATAAATTTAAATACATAGAATTTTTATATGTGCACTTTCATAAATTTTATGTATTCTCAGATAATTTCAACTGATCCATTATATAATTACATAAAGAACTATACGTAGTATATAAATTCTCACAAAATTATACAAGTACTTAAGATCCAACTATTTCTATTGTGTGCAATAAAATTTACCTCATAATAGGCAAGATAGCCTTTCTCTCGAGTAGCATCTCCTTCGGTACCAGGACCATCCGCTGGCGATCCGAGTTCGGTTGCATCTTGATTGAACAACGTATACGACCGACCATATGTTGGTATTCCAAGAACGACCTTATCTGCGGACGCGCCTTTCTCCAAGAGATGAGTTATTGTATAATCCTGTTAGACATTAATGAAGGCGCCTTACTAATTGATCTGATTCAAATGGTAACTATAAGATCTTAATGAGCAAATTCTCACAATAGTCAATTCCGCGTCGTAATTGTATTCGTTGTCCTCCTCCAGGGGATACAACGGTGAATGATGATTGACAGCGGGCTCGTACGCTGAGTGATAGTCGTAAGAGAGTAAATTAATAAAGTCCAAGTATTCGTTTAGTCTGGGTACATCGTAGCCTTTGTCGATATATTCGATACCGGCGGGCATCGCCATCGACAGCAACAATCTCGATCTTCCGGTCTTCGAAGATTCTCTCTCAAACTCCTCACGAAGTTCCTATCAATTCGCAATTAATTATTTTATTTAACTTTCCGCAATTCATTTCTTCTTTGATTGAAATAAGATTGCAATCGATTTTTTATCATTTTGCGTTTATCCACATTTCTATCTGTGAACCTTTAACATTTTTTTTATTTACTGAGATTTCTACAAGAAATTTTATATTCTTTTTTCTTACGATGGTAAGAAACGATTGATAAATCTACCTGCACCAAGTCGGCGTAATTGTCCTTATCTCGCGGTTTTCCGCCATCTCTAAACGCTGGATATTCCCAGTCGAGATCGAGGCCGTCGAAATGATTCTGCCTAAGAAACTTAACAGTGTTCTTGACGAATTCCCGCCGTCTCGCAGAATCGGCTACCATCGGTGAAAATCTGCTGGAGCCCTCATTCCAACCGCCGATCGCCAGCATCGTCTTCAAATTCTTATTATAGGTCTTCAAACCCGTAAATTTCGCGTATCCGCCTGTCGAGTAAACATGTTCATTGAAGAGTGAAAGTTAAATATCGGCCAAGTCATCAAAAATGATGTGTTCAGAGTTTGTCAATGTAGTACATTAAACAACTTGATAAACAGAGCACTCTAACTAAACAGAAGCAACGCTGCTTATATTTAGATATAATAGATGTAAAATTAGAAGTAGTTCTTGTTGTGAACTGAAAGTAACATTTTTAACACTTGTGGAATGGTTAACGTTTATTCTTCAATTTTCTTTGTATAATTCAGTTATTATAATACATTAAGTCATTACATTTTTAATAAATTTATGATACATTCATTTTAATTGAGTAGCCATCGATTAATTGAATACACATATCTTCGATAAATAAATAGGTAATTATATAATTATTATAACAAGGCTACAATGTTGAATTATAATCGCTACTGTATAATAATATACTATATATAATAAATTAATAAAATTCAACAAGTCTTGAAATAAATGTTACATATTTTTGTACCTTTCTCGATGTCTTGATACTTGTCGAATGGTTTCAATGCGTTTTCTTTTGTGAAACCTCCGAATGCATAGATTAAGTGAGTGCAAAGATATGGATTTATGTTTTGAGGGGAGAATTTCGCTGTGCCGGGCCGATACACTGACCAGTTCGTGTAATAACAGACAATTCTGCGTTCGGCAATTCCTAAAAGATAAAAATACACAGTTACAAGCACGGAAAATATATACTTTTTTTAAAGCAATTTTTAGATGTATTTTTCCAATTTTTTTAATATAGAAAGATGATTTTTTAGATTTCTATATTAAATAATTATAATAATTTTTACATAAAATGAAATAAAAGCGTTTTACATAAAATAAGTTGTATACATACAAATAAACCAGATGACTGCTGAATCAACAATATATTACTATCAATAATAGTTAGACCTATAAAATACTTAAACTTACACTAATAGATTTAATAAATATAATATTGATTACGAACAAAAAAATTTAAAAATATTAAAAAATAATAATTAATTACTATTGATTAATTGGTATCTAAAAGGTGTTTGGTTAAAAATATTTATCTCTTATATTTGACATTTTTCGAAAGAAGAAGAAACGAGGTCGCTTTGTTTCACAGTGACTGCTTTTCTGCTTTCAATAGAATTCTTTTGAATGAAGAGAGCTATGACAGATGCATCCTGGTGCATTGAGCCTCGCGCTGCAAGCCGCGAAAAATTTCGCTCTCTGGTGTCATCTCTCAATAGCATTCGCGCGTGCTACCAGCGTTTTCACCGCGACCGCTAAACGCGCGTTTACGAGATCGTGAATTAAATGTAAGCGCGTCCCAGACGCACACGCCTGGCTCTTCACTATATTCGCATTAAAGCGTGCGTGCACACACTCGCGAACGTGAGGAGAACGCGTAAACGCCACGAGAGAAAACGTTGTAACAGGGAGAAATTGACACGCGATTGGGACTTTCGTTTATGCGAAGAAATAGCGTTCGGCTCGCATAGCCGATTCTTAAAATGCATTTCTGATATCCGACTAGACTTCTTCTGACTTATATAGAAGAAAAATATAGCAATTTTTGAAAATATATATATGTATAATTTACGATAGACAGTGTGATCCGACGTCAATAGAAATTCAGACAATGCAAAATAAAAAGTATTTTCTAGAATTTATTTTTTTTCAAAAGCATGCACTTACTTGTAAAAACAATAATTTTTTACGCAACTATGATAATAGCATATAATTAATTTTATCTAAAATAATACACGAAAGGCAAAGTTAAGTTTTCGAGATGTATGTAGGTAAATTGAATTTTATTAAAATTGTATTGTTTCTAACAATATTTTTGCATTAATTAACTCGTATTATACATTGTTTTACATAGAAAGTAAATAAAAGATCTCGTTACATCCAGTTATATTATTTTAAATTGCTTTTTGTAAAAGCTAATCTCCTCGAATTATGAGTCTGATGATAATGCTCAACTTTTTATAATTCACAAACTAAGGAGGTCTTATAAAGTCATGATTATATTAATTGCATTAGATTGTATTATTGCGGATATCATTACAGTTAATTTAACTTCCTTCAGCAAAATGTTACGAAGATCCGTAACGAGCCACGTAATCCGATCAAAAATGGCATTGCGAAAGCGAGAGACAGTATTACGAGACGGATATTGTTTCTCTCTAGCCGTCCAAGCGGTTAATTAGTCGAATGCGTGTATATCTATGCATGAAGAAGTATGCATCTCGTTGCCCCGCTTCGCACGTGCATAATCGCCCACGAAGGCTGACTTTGATGGCATGCCGAGAGTTCGCGTCTCGTACGGTTACACGCAATGAGCACTTTCGAGCCGTTCGCGAATTATCCGTCGTTGCTTTCACCGATCGTGCGTGAAACGAGGCCGAACATCGTGTAGGAACAATTGTGTAGAAACACGAGCAGTGCCTGCAGATTAAAGCTTATTACTGACCCTGACCGCAGGAATCAGGCGACACTTTGGCGAGGTCGATGAAATATCCCTGGGCAACGATCGAAACCGAAGCGATTTCGACGAGCGTTTATCGAAGACTTACATATTTGTGTAAAGGAAAGTTGAATGCTATCGTGTATTAATTGTAATAATAATGATTAATTGTAGATTACGTCAAAGCGATCTACCATAAACTAGAAATACTTTCGAAAAATAGAAAAAATGAGAATTTCGATAAAAATTTATACACAATTTCATTTTTAGTATAAATAAGTAGGTGTCACTTTCTAATCTTTAAAATATGTAATTATTTTGCACATAAAGAACTAAAGTGTACGAATTACTTTTGCAAGAAACTTTCCATTTTCTGTAAATATTTGTAATTTGAAATTAATAAAAATAAAAAAAAAAGAAATTAAAAAATTATTTTTAAACGTATCATTTAAATTACTTTTTGCCCAGAGCAATAAAATTTGACCTAAATTATACCGGTTTTAATTTCCTTTAGAGAAATTCTAAATGTACAATTATTCAAACAACATAAACGTTTGAAAGGAACCATAAAGACATGCAAAACGTTCATAAAAATGTTTATATCATGTCCTAAACTTCTATAAATCTTTTATATAGATATTTAATAGATATGTTTTATATAGATATTTAAATATATAATTTATATTGTTAAAATAGATATGAATTTGTAAAATAATTTATTATTATTATTATTATTTATTTTAATTTTTAATTATCAAAGATTAAGATAAAGATTAATTTCGTTGAACTGTGATACGTTCATTAATTTTGTACCTACATACGTGCATCATATTCTATCTATTAATTTTTA
>NW_011627124.1:98668-132285 GCF_000204515.1 Acromyrmex echinatior | reverse complement strand
ATTTATAAAATTTATGAAAGATGTTTATAATTACACACATATATATCTAACTTATTAAAATAAAATAAAACATATAAACAAAAGAGAAATAATAGAATAATAATATTAATATAATAATATTATGTCACATAATTAAAGATTAGTTGTATAAGCATAAATATAATATTAATAATATAATATATATAAGCCTAAAATTTATTAAAAATCTAATTAAGGATTTTGGAATACATCGAATTAAATATAGTACATATTAAATATGTCATATTACATCTTTAATTCATAAATTTTATTGCCTTCATAAAGATTATTGTTATTTATTAAAATATTTGAGAATCTCTTTCACCGCAACAACGTTCACCAAGAGAGTACTCGCAACCGAGCTCGCAACAGTCCCACGCTATACATATATCGGAATTACAAACAATATATAATAGTATTTAGCCATGATACATAATAGTGTAGATAATATCAAATAAGAGACTTGCGATCTCTGCTCTTGCTCGTGATCACGCGTTTTTCCGGATTTGCCCGTCGAATATGAGAAAATCACGAAGTGGTTTTATACTTTAATCACGACGTGGAAAGTGTTATTATTGAAAGCATATAGACTGCAAGGTGGAAGTTTCTACGTATTTTGTTTGTTCTTGAGCATTATCGTTTATTGTGAGAAATATTACAGCTTATTCTTTATAAGATTTATAAGAATATTAAGTGTAATATTAACTGTAATTCTTTACAAAGTTCAAAAAAGGTTAAATAATCGCGTGAATATTAACAAACTTTTGAACAAAAATTATAGTAGCTATTTCTTAAGTATTTTATCAATTATTTTAAATCTATTTTTTTAATTGTTTTAATCCTAGCTGTACACACTCTTTTTTCTTTTATATACACATTTGGGATTCTAGGATCCCATCCATATTTGTTACTATATAACCCCCGTAATACCATAATAACTCCATAAAAATGGACATATTTTAATTAATCTTTTTTCAATCGATGGAGAATTGATTAAGTCCATAATATATAAAAGTCGATAAAATTAAAGAACTTCAAAATATATAGATTCAAAGAAAAAGAAAAGTTCAAAAACGCGAAAAAATCTCGGTTTAGCAAATTGCGTTGAGGAGTTTCTGAGACCCCAGTATAGCTAGGGTTAATTTTATTTTAATGATCAAACATTTTTATTTTTTATTTTAATTTATCTTTGTAGCAATAAAAGAAATAGTATATATGACATTTATTTTAAAAATCAAGTATCCATTAAGAGATCTGTTATACAAAATTGTATTAAAATCATTTTTTAAACAAGAATATGTTTCTCTACAGAATGTTTCTCTGTTTTTTAATAAGAATATACAAGAGAGTATTCTAACTTAAACATTAAAATGTCTCGAAAACATTTTCAAAAAAAAATTTAAATAAAAGTTGTAAGAAAACCATTAAATGAGTACTTAATAAATTCTGGATCTGGAAACCACTTTCAGTCCAACTGAACCAAAGGTCCACGTGGATTTTTTCGATAAAAACGTTTTATTGCAGATTCATATTCTATTGAAAAAAATAAAGAAATTTTAATTCTAATAATTTTTCGCTCTTCCTTTTATAGCGCTAATGTTCTTATTTTAAAACACGTTCTGACCATTGAAGGTCAATCTTATAACAAATTTATTGTTTTCGAGATATTTTGGTGTCTAAATCAAATTAGGAAATCCTATATATTAAAGAATGTCCATAACTTTATGTAATTTTTTATATTAAATATTCCATTTTAAATAGAGAGAGAGAGTGAGGGGGAAGGGAGAAAGAGAGAGAGAGAGAGAGAGAGAGAGAGAGAGAGAGAGATCTATAGAATAAATTTAAATTTGAATCTAATATTAAGATAAATTTTATTTTAATGATCAAATAATCTCTAAAAGTGTATACATATAATTTACATAAAATATATATAATTGCTGTATTAATTTTTTTTATTTATATTGTAATATGATTAACAATGAATTGTACATATTACAAAAATTAAACGATCAATTAACTTTACGTTGCCTTTTAAGAGTGCCTAATAACAAGCCTTTGATGAAACTTTCGATCTTTTCCCGGAACTTTTGCAGGAAAGCGAATGGCCGCCCAGACAGCTGGAAAAACTAGTACTTTACCAGCAATCCGAGAGACCCTTTCGTTTTCTTCGCGTGTCTCATTCCAATTCGCTCTCGATTGCAGTGTCGATTACTTTCGTGCTATGTGGAAATGATTATTGCTTTGTTCCCAGAATGCACCAACAAACAGATAAATGCTGAGAATTCGGATAAATCATAGCTTTACAGTTTCTTTCGCAAGATGAGGTTACATTGACAGTACACAAACGCTCTTGGAAATTTATTGCAAGTTGTAATTTCTTTTTAATATTCATATAATTATTTTCCGATACCACGCAAAATCTAGCTGTTGTCATTATTTCGTATAGTATTTTTATAACGTTAAATTTTTTATTGTTACTATTACATAAGTATACAAAGTATTCCTTAAAGATCAAAGAAGATCGGATAAATCATATTTCAGAAGGATTTTCTACTTTATTGCGATATTTTTTATAAAGTTTTTCTTTTTAAATGGGTAAATATTTATCAAAATTAAAAGAAATATTAAATTAAAAAATGAATCATTTTAATTAGAACATTTATGACTATTGTTGGAACCAAAATTATCTTAATAATTTAATTCGTTCTCTTTTTTCGAAATATAAAGACATTTTTAAAAAAGAATAAAAGATTTTTTTATAAATAAGTGCCATCTATTTATTTATTGGACAAAATGAATAATGCCTGTTCTGTCACAAGTGTTTCAATTAAATTGACGTCTTATTTTTTAATTTCGATTTTCTGAAAATGCATGGTGTACACAATGCATAAGATTAAATAGTTATGTTAATATTTTCATATTTTATTTTAATATTTTATTTTAGAAAAAATAAATCTATCTTCAAACAATAATAAATCAGAAACAAAAAATAATTTTAAAAAATCTTTATTCCCCTCCCCTACTTTTCTAAAAAGAAAATTCAAAATTTTAATAAACACGCGATAAAATAAAAAAATCCTCTTAAAAGAATTTCAGTCTGCGGGATTTATTAAATTATTAAATTTTAAAAACTGGTACGTAGTTAAATTCTTGCTAAAAGAAAATCAACTTAAAATTAAAATCAAAGATTCGATTTTTAATTGGCAAATGTACTTATAATTGAGCTTTCTGTACGTAATAAAAAATAAAATACTGATTAATACTTTTGTATATCGTCATCGAAATTAATTTATAAGGTTTTAATATGTTCTTATAATTATTGTTAAGGGTTTTTATTTATTTTAAACACATCTGAAGAGGGCTAAGTATGGTCGAAACGTTCCGTGAAATGATAGAAAAAGAATAATAAAGAAAAATTAATTACATCTTTAAAGCTCGTTTATTATAATAACTTTGTAGAAGCCCCTTATTTTATTGTGTGAAATTTATACAAGCGGTTTATCTAATATTTTTATTGTAATTAAAAATAAAATAATTAAAAAATAAAATAATAAAAATTGCAGAAATTAAATTTTAACAGTTTCTCTTATGAAGAAAGACTTACCATCATGTATTGTCGCGAGCAGAATTCCCAAGCAGAGAATCAGCGATGCCGCTCGTACCTCCTGCAATGAGAAAAATAGTATATCTCATTAATAATTCATCATCGCCGGAGACGTATAATACAATATGCCAAAGTGAGAGTTTCGCAAATAATTAATTCATAGCAAGTTCGTTCCAACTTTGGTAGCGTTCAATCTCTCGCATATTGGTATAACGGATCGGTAATGAGTCAACGGATACCTGGTGACTTCAACAATAAATATCAATGAAATGCAGTTAATATTAGAAAGTTTAATTATTCTGTGTAATATATTAACATAAAAATAAAATAGATATATTAAGGGATATAAAAATGTTCTGGAATAAACGAAGACAAAATTCTTAATTAAGAAATTTTCTACACAACAAATGGCGAAATTTTCACTCACATTACAGTACAGTTTTTTTAGATTAACAGTCGTTTTTATGATATAATAATTAATATAATTCATTTTATATTTAAATAAAAAATTTATTGATCTATTATTTGATGGCTACTTCATTAGTTAAGTTTTATATTTATTTTAAATATGAAATCAAAAGATTGTACAATATTGAGTTTCTATACAATTAATGTATCATTATCGGATAAGATGATAAGTAATTAAGCTGCTGAAAATGATTTATCGAAATTAATTATGTGATCGATGATGTATTTATGCCAGATGTGAACACAAGAATGAACTAGCGCCTGAACTTTATTGATAAATTTTATACCGTTATTTTTTAATCAATTTTAATTGAGTGATTTCGAATGAAAAAGAATCACTGCGATTAATTTAATCCATGATTAACTTACCACGCGACTGTATTATTATATTAATGTGGATAATATTTGTGTGTAGTTTTTGGGGGCACACACATACATATTTTATCCTTATCCGAATAAATTTATCCTTCAGAATTAATACTATATTTATTGGAATATATTTTATGTTTTATCATAAAAAATTGCTTTTGGAAAGCACACATTACTGGAAATGTGATTTGTATAAAAATTAAAGTTAGTGAGATATATGTAAAAATAATTTTCATTTTAGAGAATCTTCGTAAAAAATTTATCCAAATACATTACATTGCAATATTGCTGGAACGTTTTGTTGCAATATAAGAAAAAGCGGACCTTAACATTATTGGAATTTTGCAACAATGATTCAGCAACGTTTCGCAATCACCATGCAATATTGTAATGTTTGAAATCATTCTGCAATGTTTTCTGCGATCTTTCTGTGCTGTATGGGTGTACAAATTAAAATATTTTCTATATATATTTGAAATATTTTATAAGTTTCAACATTTCTTAGAAACACCAAACAAGTGATGCACATATCCTTGGAAATAGATATACATTCTTTAAAGTTTAATTCATTCAATATTCACAGCTCCATGAGAGATGCGTGAATTAAAACCAACAGTCATATAAAATACCTGTCTATCTCGGTGTTATGCGTACGCCAAATGCCGGTTCAACTTGTAATCGCTTATGTAATGCAGAAATGTAAAGTGCTTGACGATGCACTTGTTCCTCAGTTCGGCTCGGTCAGCGGGCGGCTTTCGATGCTGGATTAATAAAGATCGATGATACGATATAGGAACGGATGAATAGCGACGTACACGAACAACACGGACGACGCTTCTCGTTATGTAATGGGCGTGCAAAGAGAAAGCAAGAAGAAAGAACGCGGTGAGACTTTCTCGCGGTATGTTTCGGGCGATGAGTTTCGCGTTACGTTGACGTTATACATTACATTAACGGCATGCTACTCGCCAACGTGATAACAATTAACGCGCCTCCATGGACCCTGAACGTTTAATGAGGTGGACAGAAATTCCGGGCTGGTCTCTCGCGAAAGACAGCTGTTAGCGTAATAACTTATTGTTAGATGATTCCCTCTGATCTTACCATGACAAACTTACGACAATATCTTTAGACGAAGTATATCAGAAACTATTCGGATATTTGACATTCGTAAACATCAAAGGAGAAATTAAGAGTAATTATACAGGCGCTTTTAACGAGGCATCAAGTAGTTTCGAAGCCAACCCATGAAAAATCTCGAGGGAGTAAATAGATAATAAAATCTCGTCAGTTTTGATTGTGCTTTCGGATATTCGATATCTATTTAATTTACAGTTAATTTACTAAAATGTTCTGCCACAAATGTCCACAAATGTCATTCGAATAATTACGGTATAACGCAAAATTTGTCTTCTTCCGTTTTAAGGTGTATAGTGTTACATCGTACATTTCTGTAGTCGTGGGGATTTAATAATCATCTCGCTGCAATATATTGTCTCCCCGCGAAGTAACAGCTCGCGCTTGGCGGCACGCGGCTGTAAGTATGCATGCGGGGTGGGTCAAAAAACTCTGGGGCCCCTCTAAATGTCAAATAACTTTCTACGATCCCGGGATCCTTGGAAAGCGAGTACGGGTGATTCAAGGGAGAGCCTCGAGCGATTACACGTTCGCGTTTTCGCGCCGCTGCGTATCAGTACGCACACAAGCGCGAGCGTACATCGGTCGTCCAGCGACCGGCAAACCGCAGACTGGGGCTGGTCATTGCTGACTTTCTGGAAGTTTCGTAACCGGAACGGAAGTTCTCGTCGTGCTTTCGACGCGCGATTCGCTACCGACGTCCCACCGACGTCGTTTCCATCATTCGACTCTCGATTTCTCATCTTATTTCGCAAAGAAAAAAAAATAATCTCTTGAACTTCGATGAAAAGATCTAAGCTCGATAATCTAGTCATTTTTCGTTTTTCGTGATCACAAATTTGAAGTTATAAATTAATAAAAAGAATTAAATTACGCGAAATTTAGTAAAAAAAAAAAAATTTATTTCTATATTATTACATTTCAATTTCATTCATCATATATGCGCATAACATGTTTATTTGTTCATCTACAGTATAGTAATATGATAGTATGTTAATATGTCTTAAATCTCACATATTTTACTTTTTATTGTTACATTACAACCACACACAAATTAGCACTATTATCTCTAATTGGACTTCATAAAGAAACTCCAATTCCTATAGAAACTACAACCAAACTACTTTCCTCTTTAATGTGGAACGATTAACTTTGACCTAGTACTCATACGTGCGATTCGACGCAGCTCAGTAAGCATTTATTTAATTTATTGTGTGAGAGTTCATCAAGGATCTCTTGGTGCTTATAATTGAGAAAGGTTCTTACAACGAGTAAGACGTGCAGGTATGCAACTCCGTCGTGAATGCAATACGTACAATGTTTTCAGCTGAATTTTGTATGTGTCGGATTTATCCTGTGTGCAGAATAAATATCAGCTAAAGAAACCCGCATGTTGCTTGAATATTCAAATTTATTTTTGATCTTTGAATATCCCTATTTTTGTATCGTACAAAGATACTCATATAAAAACAAATCATTATGAATAAAAATCTTGAAGCAAAAGAAAGAGAGAGAGAGAGAGAGAGAGAGAGAGAGAGAGAAGAGAGAAATTGCGTATAAAAAAGAAAATTTAAAACATCTTACGTTGCATCATTTTCAACTTCTCTTTTCTTTTTTCTCTTATATTTTTCTTATCATTTACTAAATCGTTTTTAATAATAATTGTTTCCGTTAGCATCAATTATGTTTTATTTATTTAACAACTTCTGCATAATTTCTTTACAGCAATATAAATAACAGAATGTTAACAAGCATTGAAATGCGCATATTTAAAAAGGAGTGAAGAATTTTTATATTCGATCTAAAAATATCCAATACAAATATGTGATACACAGAATAATGGTTTTACTCAATTAGAATAAACGCTCCGATATTTCTTATCACCATTATTATATAATTGCTCTATAAAGAATATTAGAATATTACAAGAATATTAGAAAGTGATAATAACCAGAACAATAATGTATATAATTTAATTGTACCCACATCAAGATTACTGAATTATTCCCGTTGATTGCCAAGTTCCGCCCAGCAATGTAATAAACATATTTCGCTTAATTATTTACTAGCTGAACCAATATACTAATCGCAGCTTCCGCAGTGAAATGCCAACTATAGTTGCATTCGGCCGATCGAGAAATAATTGAAAATTCAAACATTTTAGAAATCCGAATCATTTCATAATAATTTTCTCTTTCTGATGAATTATATATTCTCCTTATCTTACACAGCAAATATATAATTCGTCAGAAAAAGAAAATTATTATGCGTTATTGACGAAATAGTATCATTCATTATACAAATTAAATCAACAAAGCTACAATTTTTTTGATAAGACAAATTTCCACGTTCTAAATGTGAAAAAGTAATCTCTGTATTTAAACGATGGAAATAGAAAGATTAATTGAAACTTTTCAAGTTTATAGATGCTCGAAAATCATCGGTTACTCTTTTCAATAATTGCAGAATTATTCAATATTAAAATTATCCTCAGTTTTCAACACCAAAGATTCAATATCAATATAAGGAAAGTTAATAGGATATCAATGATGTTTTGTTTAATAGAACGGCTATGACATTTTCATACTTTGTCTTCAGCGTGATAATTCAGTCCATTCTTTAGGTATACAGTTACAACCGAGATCATCAATCGACCTCAACCGCAAAACCTTTCGAGAATCCTTTCGAAAGAGGAATTTCATCGCGACATCCAGCTTTTACATGTGCGTTTTTCCCGAAGATATATTTGTTGACTTTAAGGGATTTAAACCCGAATAAAATATTTAAAATATTATACGTAATATGTCGACATCATTTTCTCAAATATAAATTGCGAAAGATCGATTGGACCAATTAACTGATGCTGCCATAAGATGAAGAAGAAAATTTCTCTTCGAGCTGTTCGGTAGTTAACGAGTTAATTCTTCCCATAACTTTCAAAGAGGAAGTAGCATTCGAGTTCTTCTCTCCATTTACACGCCTTGACGCAGCGTTGTATCCTTTTTCGGATCCCATGAACGATAATCTTGCCGGTGGTAACGTCGATCAGCGCTGTAATTTAACGTGTATTTATCGAAATGACAGCTATAGTAATAAACGATAATAAACGAGTTTTATTATACATGGAATTGCTTATCGGCAGAAGCCAAATGTCGGCGGCATTTCCAGATTAGAAAACAATATTATGTAATGTTCCAGAAAGAAAAGGTCTGTTTTTTTAGCTAAAGTTCTTGCGATAGAAAGAAAAAGAGAAAAGATGAACCGTGCAAAAAAATTCATCTAAAAAGAACAAGCCTATAATTAATGGCGTAAAAATGTTTTCCGCATCTGTTTTATTTTTATTTTTAACATGCAAATGAATTATGTTGCTTTTTTTTACTTATGCATAATGTCTATAATCAGTTAATATATGTTTCTATATCTCTTTTTTTCATTCTCATTATTTATATTTACAATTGTAATTTACTTTTAGATGGTTTTTCTTCTTTCCGAAAATTAAGATTTAATATTTTTATTACACGTTTTACGATCAATGTTTTTTTTCAACCTACGCCAAATTATAATTTGCTGAAATATCTTATGTAAATTATCTTATGTAAATTGAAAATTTTATGTGTCGTCACTGTTGCTGCGCAGGAATTCCGAATTAATGTTCTCTTTATCTCGCTCTTTATCGGCTGTCCTGCAGGAATAAAGAAAAAAACGAAGATAAAGCGAGACTAGAATCCCATTTACTAAGCGGAATTATCTATAGCTATAATAATGTAGAAGGTCATGATTGGCCTTTTACACTTTCTGCGCATCGCATGCTTTCAGAACCAGATTTCTGGACGTTCAAAATTGTATTTGGTAAAATCATCTCTTCTAAACATTGTCATTATTTACGCGACACACTGAAAAAGATGCACTTGTCCGTGACTATTTTTAGTCACAGCTTTTCTTTTGGCTCCGCGCTATTAATATTTTTTAAATCGATAATACTTAAAAATGTAGTCTAGGCGCCAGACGCATAGTTTAATCTTGTCGGTGAGAATCGCTTAAAAAGTTAATTGCGCGCATTGTAATATGATTTTTAAAAATCTTCCACGATTTTCAGATATCTGATTATTTACAGCTTACATTTACAGCTTGTTTTAATAAAAATGAGTCTTATATAAAGACAAATTCTGTTATAAATTAAACATAAAATTAATATTAATTTCAAAGAAGAAAGTAGGAAAATAATGATGCATTTAATGCATTTTTATATCATATCTATTTATTTTCTTATTATTTCCGTAAGGTAATATTTTACAAGAATTATTTACAATAATTTTTGTAAATTTTTTTGTATAGTATAAGTAATGATGTTAATCAGACATTGATCAAATTATTTAGATATCTGGATATGTATGGTAATAAATATTTAGATATCCATGCATGGAAAATCGATATAGTTGATTAGATACTGAAATTTACTTATGCCGGATTTATGTATAATTAAATAAACGGTGCTATGACCGAGTGCAACATTTATGGCTCCCTGACGTTATGAAAGGTACAAGCGACATTCTTGATTTGAAATCTTTTTATTTCCATCTTGAATGCTGGTGGTGCGCGGGCGATTGCGATTTGATCGTTACTAGTTGGCCGCATTGCATGTGATTAAATGGAATTTAATTTTCATGCGCCACTTATATCATTAGAAATGAAGTCATCAATTAAAATGTTCTTAAGTGTGGAAATTACATCAATAATATTATAATATCATTAATACAATGTTTTACAAATACTTGCATTTACTTTGAGTCCAAAACAAGTAATTTAAATGTGACTCTAACTGCATTATATGTGATTATGATTAAATGGAATTTAATTTTCACGCACCATTCACTTTCATCATTATAGAGATGAAATTATTAAAATTTTCTCAAATCCAGAGAAATACTTGATATTGTTAGTATAATTGCAATTTGTGATATTTTAAGCATTGAATTTAATTTGCATCTAGAACAAGTAAAGTCAAATGTTTACAATTGTCTCAAAACACAACAAAATATAAGAAAATTGAAAATTTGCTCTGGATGATCCTATTTTTATATCAGATTCGTATTCAGCGACTCAAAATACATAAGAATAACTGAATCTCCATCCCAGTACACGGTACTTTTTTTGTGGGCCTGTGTAATTAACACTTGTTATATTATTTATTATTTCTTATTTGAAAAATAAAATATTTATTTATCTTTGTATCAGCACTGAATTTCTAATATTAAAAGGCACATTATGGTTAATTCGCGCACATCTCGCGTTAGGTATAGTTATAAAATTACCGTAATTTTCGTTGTCGTAACACAGATTAAATCGCGTTTTTTACTTGTAATTATTTCACTACTGCCTCGAAAGTGGATACGTTATAAAATCGATTTTGTGAGTCGCGTCGTCAAAGACCATACTTCACTCACTTCTACTTTCTACAGAATTTGCCCCATGGGCATTAAGACTCTCACTCTTTTTCGTAGAGAATTAATAGACCGATTATACCGGCAATTAAATCTTCTTTATTGACCAAATGACTTAAATCACAGTTGACGATCCGTTTTAATTCTTCGTTCCATTGAAAAGATGGCAGAAAGTATTTATATAATTTCAGTTTTATTATTTATTTCTTAATTTTGTAATATTTCCTTAAAAAAGTTGCTATTTTTATATAAATTATTTTTGCGTTTTTTAGACGCAAAAAATGTCTTATAACTTGATTTTAGATACTTTTTGTTATCTAGGATCATCTTCTTAGTGAAGATTAATATGAAGATGATGTCAGAGCTTTCGATTGATAAATTAATTGATATTTGAATAAGATATATGATGGCAATATCGGAGCATTCATAATCGCGAGAAAATAATTTTAGCGAGGATAATTCTAAGCATATTGACGTTATTTATCGTCATTTTGATCATCAAAATGACATTAAAAACACATTATTTACATCTAAACGATAGTAAATAAGGTTAATTTGCTACCTGGATTGTATAATTTGTTGATACATAATGGGACATAAAGATTAATCTTCGAATTACCTAAAATGAAATATTCTTTTTTATTTAATAACTTGAAGTAGAAAGTGTCAGCAAAATCAAACAAGAATAAAAGAACATTCTCTTTTTCATGTAATGTAATCTTAAAAACTAACAAGTCGATTTAAACTATCAATCTATAAAATCTTTTCCTAACAATTATGAATTTAAGATTCAAATTTCATTTGCTTTTTATATACTCGCCTTCGAGTTTAATTAAAACAATTATAAATAACATTTTAATGATGATAGTGGTGATAGTGATGATCTTTCAACCGAGACTTACATATAATAGCAGATAATAAAATCGCGCTTAATATCGACGAAAGATTTTACCTCGAGTCACGACTTCGCGAAAGGTCGACCGCTGATCAACCTTCCAAATGTCTTATTTCAGCCTGTCTCCAAGACATCTCGTTTTTCTCTTCTCTAAAAGTCGAGGAAACCTCTCATTCCAGGACCTCAACTCCTTTCTTACATTCCTCCCGTGTCACGTGAGCACGTAAATATAGCCGTTGGATTGAACGAAGGTCGAATTGTCATCGCGAAGGTCGGTCTTCACAGGCATTAAAGTCGTTCGCGTCTTGACGCTTCTTGCTTGAGTAAAGTGCAAGTTTGCTTTCACTTTAGAAGCTATGCGATGACGCATGATCCTCGAATCCAAAGATAGGAGTATAGGAATAGTGTTCTTTCATTCTTGAACCAGTTTAATTACCAAAAAGATATTCACAAATCACCTAAGAATCTCCTAAGAATAAAATCGAGCGAATTGATCGATTTTTTTTTTGCAGAGAAACATCTTCAAGAGGAAAATATAAGATGATAATCAAGATAATAAATTTCGAATTAATTTTTCAAAAGAATCATAATCAAAGCTGAATTACTTCAAATACTTCAAAACGAGGAAAAAATTATTCTGTAAATTATTACTTATTAAGATATTATAAAGATCTTATTATATAAATAATCGCAAATTTTGAAGCCATAGATACGTCACAACTGAACACTGGTTTCCAGAATATAATTTGTGTAGTCGGGACCAAAGCGATGGCTAAGTCTGCCGCTTGTTGGAGTCTAATTTTCCGTTGAATAAAGTAAGGTGCGATTTTTTTCATGGCTCTCAAATTGCCCTGCATTCGATTTGTCGAAGAACGGACAGAAGGATTATTACGACCTCTCGGTCGATTTTGCAATCGAATTGCTACACGCGCTCGCTCCTTCTTTGCGACGGTGCAACGACTTAAAGCTTATTGCGAGTGCAATAAGCCAGGGAGGGACGGGGGGGGTGGCACAAGGTGGAACCCCTCTTTCCTTCCAATATCAGGAGGAAGCCGACGATCGTTCCCAGGTATTCGATATGCGCGTAGATCATGCCCTCAAATGATCTCTTCTATGCAGCTCGCCTCGCTCGCGCCTTGAGATACATTCAATCGCGCGTAGATCCTGAGAAGTTGCACCGTTTTGCTGCAACATTAATCTACTATCGCTGCGAGGAATGCGGTAAGAGGTTCTCTTACCAACACCTTCTAGATTACGATGATATATCCTTTCCAGAATTATTACGTCGCAGAAAGTGAGCGAATTAATCGCGCAGTGCATGATCCATTTTCTGTTCGATATTGTATGTTTGAATGGGTTTTTAAATGTAAAAGATAAGGCAGTTTTCGTGTGCACGAAAAGAGAAGAAACATAGAAGATATATCTTCTTTTGTTTATTTTTTGAAAAAGAATATATATTTTTTCGATATGAGATATATGGAGCACTATGTACACACATTTTTAAAAAATTTACTACATATATATATATATATATATATATATATCAATACATATTTTTTTAAATAGTACTAAATAAACATTTACTTATACTAAATACAATAGATAATTGCAATAAAAAAGGTAACAGATCAAATTAATGATTCTTTTACCAAACAAATATGTGTTTACATTTAATAAATATTAAGAGATATTCTATTCAAATAAATATTTAATAAATATACAATAATAAATTTATTAAATTAATCATAACGTAACATAATAATTTTATCTAATCTTGATTAGATAAAAAATTGTACGATGAAAAATTTAAGTTTAAACGTCATAATAAATTAATTGTTATTAGTTAGTATGTTATAATAATCATATAACAAAAAGATTTTTTCAATGTTTTATGCGAAATCCGTTGCAGTAAAGGATAATGCGGTAGCGATTAATGAAGTGATATCTTTGAACACTGCGAAAAAGCGAAAACATCTCATATCAAGTATATTTTTCATTGAAGTTTATCCTTTCCGTGAATATCTACTCTCCGCCGGCCAAGTCGGCCTTTGAAAGCACAATTGTAAATAAATTCAAATCTGTTAAAAAAAAAAGTAAAATACAATCCAACTTCTATAAATTAAAAACTCGTTGTTAGAGCTTTTGCAAGTATGCAAAAATTTTTTCAGATTTTTATACAGTCCGGAACAATATAAAAAAATCTGCACTAAAGCTTAAAGACTAGGGTTGTTGACGAAAGGAACAAAATTTCATATGACCAATTAAGAGTTAAAAATTTATTTAAAAATAGAGAACATGCATAACGATTTTACAAGTAAAGTTATCGTCCGTTGTACAAAATAGCAAAATATAGCTATAATACTTTATGCACACGTTGAAACACGTTAAAATAAGATTATGCAAATAAAATTGATTTTACTTTCGCTATTTAAAATTAAACGGAGATAATTAATTAAAATTATGGTAACGCTACTTTTATACTTAATATTTGATATTTTTACTTGCAGTGATCATGTAATAATCGCAAATATGATCAAGAACTGTTAAAAATCAAAATAAATCAGAGAAATTTATTTTGAATAAAGATGAATGATAGATGAATGTATTAATATTATGTAACGCTGCCTTTCACTTTTCATCTTTACTCTCAAAAATTCATATTTTTATTCCATTCTTAGATTATTCCATTCTTGAATTATTCCATGTCTCGCGCAGCAAAAGTTAAAAATCGAAATAAAATGTATATAGATAATAGATGAACCGATTAACGAAGATAAAAATATATTAATATTACGCGTATCGTTGTCTTTCACTTTCCATCTTTATACTCTCTAAAAACTATATCTTATTCAATTCCTGGATATGTTCCGCTCAGTATCATTTTTTAAAAAACCTGAGACTTGAAACTTCTAAACCTACTTCTTTAAAAATAATATTCTTTTCTTTTTTTTAGGTCTAGCTCGTCAGTTATACCAATTAAAATAAGATTACAATTCGCAAAAAATATTTTCCATGGCTATAAATAAAAATCTCTACAAATCGAAATAAAAAAATAGTAGATTTATTTTTAAAAAAGATGGATAAGAGATGAAAATAATTAACGAAAATATAAATATACTTATGTAATAGTATCTTTCACTTTTCACCTTTACTCTCAAAGAACTGTTTTTATATCATTTCTGAATATATATCATTTTAAAAAAATTCGAAGCTCTTAAACTCTTAAACTTATTTTCTTGAAAACATTATGACTTTCGGATCTCTTCAGTTATACCGATTAGAATAAGAGAAGGGATTAGATTAGGAGAATTACGCGCTCATAGAAGATTCCTTTCTCTCCTCGTCTCCTTTCCGTTCTTTCTCACTTTCGTGCTCATTAACACCGCGGACTCGCTGAAAGCGTGACTAGTGAGATGCAAAGAGTTAAAAAAAAAAAAGAGAAAAAAGGAGCGAGTGCCTACACCTACAGACGTGCCCATAGATTTGTGCTTCTCGTTTAGTTCTCAAGGTTTCTTTTCCGCCGTTCGTATTTGTAATCGCGTTTTGATACCGCGGGGCGAATATGCAAGTCAAATGTTTCCCTCGCCTGCGCATTACTCAACGCGAATATAGATCTTTCCTTCTGGAATTCGATCTCAGCCTCCGACGCGCAACTCTTACCTCGCCTCATCGAGTCGCGCCAAAACGGATTGTGTGATACGCGAAATCATGTAGAGATATACGCACAAACCACGACCACAACCGCAATCGAACACGATTTCTCATTAATGTTGATGCAATTTCAATCGTTACTCGCCCGGTTGGAAATTAGTCTACGCATCGCGTTCCAGTAACATACTCCTATAGTGAGAAGAATTGCAAATCGTACGGATAACGATCGAGGTATAATTACGCGGATTCAAGCGAAATGCAAGTCTCTCGCTCACGGAGACCTGATGATTTCCAAATAAACATTATTCTTTTGCGAAATCTTGAACAATCTTGAAATAGCTGGGCGCAGGCATCACCGTCCATGTTTGATTCGGAGATAACATACATTTCGCGCAGGAAAGTCTGTACTTCCCGCCTAGGCATAGTCCTTGTATTACTTTTCCGAGAGTGCATCCGTCATTAAAGTCGCGTTCAAAGATTCTATACATTCTAGCGGATGCTAGAAATTACTGGTATATATCAACATATCATTCGTGAAATACCATAAATTGAAATCTAAAAAGTCAACGTATTAAAATTAATTCCTTCTTGGATCAAACTAAAAATACCCGACTCATTTAAATCAGTTTATATCAACATTTTCATGACGAAATTACGGATCAAGAAATAATTTTTTTTTATTCTTAAACATCTTTCCTATAATTGTTTTTTCTACAACTATTTGGGAAAATAAAAAAAGGTTTTATGATCGCAACATAGATACAAAAGAGAGGATTGTGTGTTTCTCCTTGACGATTGCGAGAACTATCGAAAGCCATATATCATTGCTTTTGCCAAATATTAATATTAATAAAAATATTAATCATTAGAAATCAATTGAAGATAACACTTTGTCACTATAAAAGTAAAGTTTCGTTTCTTTGCCCAAATCTAATTCTTGTTCTAATTATAAATCAAACACTCAATTCTAGTTCGATTAGAAAGTTATTCAAAGAGAGATGATTATTACTCTCAGAACAAGTTTCTTCTAGATACATTATAGATTAATGAAAATAAATTGTTTTCTATTAAGAATAAAATTAATTTACTTCTCGTATAATCTTAATATATTCAGCGCCTAACATGACATTTCGATTTGGTATTTAAACAGGTTTTAGAGAAATTGCTTTCAGAATAAATTTTCTATAGACATGGAATTAATAAAGTGATTTCTAATCTATAATAATGCAAAATTGCTTCTTTATATAATCTCCATCATATATATAAAATTGCTTTTTTTTATAATTCAACAGTCAATCTTATTCTAATCGAGTATCTAGTATGACATCTTGTTGTTTTCAAGAGATTAAACACTTTTAATGATTATTAATTTGTAAAATTAATTTAAAATAATAAAACAAAGACTCGACTTATCAATTTAAAGGTGAAATTCTTACCCAGTCCATGTTTATCGTTTGGTCTAGTCTCCCAATGACTTAGTCAAGATTTTCAGTCAGGAGATCCTCAGCTTGTACACATCGCGCATCAGATTCATCCGCTTAAGATGCACGGAGCCACAGCGGCAAAATGCGATTGTTGCTGCACTCGCGACCTTGTATCTGTACGACACTGAAGGACGACGCGGCGCTATTGATACCTGCGGGACGAGGCACGAACACCGTTCTCCAGGACAATAAGTATACGACTAGCTCAGTCTATCTGGCGATCATGCCACAAGCCAACGAAGGTGGACGGAAGGCGCACTGTTACTTTCATGGGTCGTCTCTCATACTGCCAGCACCTTCGTGGGACACGCCACCGATATTGGACCCCACCAACCGGAACCGCGTTTCCAGTCCTTCGCGAAGCCGAGTCCAAGATCTCTAGCGCGGTATAGTAGTGGAGGTGAAGGGAAGACATTTCCTTGCCGGCTGTCTTCGTTGGTGCCGGTTCGCTTCTGCTCGCTGGGCATGTAACGCTTTAGGTGTGAACATTATTGTCGAACGAGGAACTTTGAACATATAATTATTTAACACAAATAAACACCAATACAATTATTTCTCATTTATTTTTTTAATCTGTTCGTGTGATAATTTTTTTTTAACAAAACAAACAATATATATATATATATAAAATAAAAAATAGATAATAATAAAAAAATTAACTCTTTTGAAATAATGTTGATCCAACAAATAAATAATTCATGAAATGTTCAAAATTTGTGATACTTCAACAAATTAAATTCATTCGTTCAACAATACTAATGAAAGTTATTTACAATGTTAATTGTTATATTTATGCGCTATGAGAAAATTCATACATAGTCATAATAATTGAAATTTGGATATTTTATAAAAAAATGTATATTATATATAATGACAATGAAATATACGGTCACATTACACATATCGTACATATCACAAATGTAACATATTAATATACATATGTACATATATAAAATGGCCCAATAAAAATGTAATAATAAATGTTTATTAAATTATTATTTAATTACTGTAATCTATTTTAGATACATTAATTTTGATACATTAATCTAAAATCTGACGCTTTGTTCTCTTAGCAATTTTTGATAAAAGAAAAAAACTAGCTACGATCTCTATCCTCTTCTCTATCCTCTTCATATAGCTTATTTTTATTTCCAAGAATACAGTTAAAAAAAGAAAATTTAAAGCTATTGCAAAATTTGAGCAAAATTACAAAAGGCGTTGTCAAATATTGAAAAGCAAATAAAAAGACTGTTGAGAAAAATGCTTAGAAAACTAAGTTTTGTACATATATCATATTATGTGTATACTTCACCGTAATATATTTAAATACTAAATTACTTAATAAATATTATTATTTACATGTAATTATTAATCGATAAAAAAAGAATATATTGCTTTATAGATATTTTATAAAACTATTTAAAGTATGAGCCATGGCACATAAAAAATTTAAGTAGTAAGTAAATTGGCCATAATAAATATTAGCAAATCCAATATATGTTGATTTTCTTACTGCTTATGTTTTACTATTTAAGCTTTTTTGTATGCCATGCCTTCAGGCAGTCAGATAACCAAATATATCTTATTATATCGATCATTGAAAAACCAGAATCATTCCTTGGAAAAATAAAAAAAAAGGTTACATTTAAACATGATGCAAAGATTAATAAAAAGTCACATAATAAAAATTCTTTCGACTTCCAATTAACAAACTCGAGTATCTGACTAAAATAAAAAGAAATAAAAATCGATATAAACGTGTAAGTGTTACAAAATATTTAATTTCTTTTGTATTGCTAATTGAACTGCGTCAGAAGTCAGTTTTTTTCTTGCTTTCGCCAAATTTTAAACATATATCAATACATTTCTGTACATACAAAGAGTATATACTAATTTGACTATAAAAAAAATAGACCTATTGATTCCGATAATCATTCATTAATATACAATATTGCAGATAATATTGTTGATATAAGCATTTATCAAAAGATAATTAAAAGCTAAAAAAAATAATCAAGAATATTAATCTCAATTTTCTTACAATTTCATAAATTTAGAGTCGCGCATGATTATTTTTAAATTATTTTTTATCAAATAATTTATAAATAATTTGTAAATTATGTTTCTTGAGTCGTATTTAATTCGAGACCAACACTTTCAGGATCTAACTTGGATTTCTTAAATTGTTTTGTTGAATTTTCTGAAAAGAAATTTAAAACATCTTTAGAATCATGCAATTTTCTATTGTATCAATCAATATGAATCAATTTATTATATTAAAGTACAATAGATATAAAAAAATTAATTACCTTGATAGAAATGTTTCACAGTACGTTTTCTGATTTCTTCAATACCTTCTTCCGTTTGTGCCCACTCAAGAACTAATCTTCGACCGTACAAGTGAGTACTTTGACATAGTGCCTTAAATGCTTTCTATAATAAAATATAGAATTTGCACTGTATATGTATACACACACGCGCGCGCGCGCGCACACACACACATACACAGAGTTAATATGAGACTAATGCAGTTCTCACTCCTTATATGTTTATAAATAATTTAATTTTTTTTCTTCAACTATTTTATTAAATTAAATTAAATAAGCACTAAAAATTTTTACCTTTGCATCTGATTTAGTATAATACTCGATAAAAGCGAATCCTCTATGCTTTTCAGTGCCGACCAGTTTTTTCGGTAGTCGTACGGCCTTCAACTCACCATATGATCTGTAAAATTATAATTAATTAATTATTACATCGTAATATCATACAAAGCGTTATACATATGTGTGTATGTGTGTGTGTGTGTTTGTGTATATGTGCGCGCATACTTGAACAATTCTGTCACTTCCTGGACAGTTGCTTGGAAGGGTATATTTCGTACTAAAATTTTAGTTCCAGTCTGTTCGGTGATCTTAGATTTCTTTCTTGCTGTTTTGACATCAGATCTAAAATGTGTCGCAGTTATTAAAAATTCTCGACTTTTCAATAAGATAGAAATAACTTACATTAGTGTTCTTTCAGATCGTTTCAATTCTAAACTCTTCCCATCAAGTACTGACATCTGCAATGTTTTTAACGCACGATCTGCGTCAAATTTTCTTTTGTATCTTATAAATCCGTATCCCATAGATAATTTTTTAGCAGGATTTTCTGGATCCATTTTAGTAGCTATTGTGATGTAATGAAGAGGACCACATTTGCCGAAGTACTATAAAAAATAAAATGTAAAATTGTATTACAAAAAAAAATTGATATCGGTTTTTAACTACTTACATCTTTCAATTGTTCTTCCGTAGTTGAGAAATTGATATTTTTTACAAAAAGTGTTGTATCTGATTCGGGCGGCTCGTTATCTTCTTCTTTATGCGTGTTATTCTTATTTTCATTAAATTCTTTTATCGTTACTTCATCTTTAACTTCTTTCAAATCTGCTGATTTTTTTGTAGTCACATTATTTTCAATTGTGTTATTTTTAGATGCAGGTGTGGTGAAACTGTTATCTGGTGCCCATTCTAGATACAATGGTAGATGCTTATATTTTGTATAAGCTAATGTGCGGAAAGCCTTGCGTGCTTCGAACGGCTCCAAAAATTCAACCAGCGCTGTTATGCCCGCCGGTGGCAATATAATACGCGCAAGTTCTCCATGTTTGGCAAACATTTCTTGTAGTTCATTTGGTTTTGTTTCAGCCGGCAAATTCTTCACCAAGATTATAGTACTTGATCTCTTCTTTGGTGTTTCATTAAAAGCATCCAAACATACGCCGTTTTCTTCCAAGAAAATTTTTGTATCTTGAACCAATTGCGTTTCTCCTAATGCTAATTTGACCGCAGCGCTCATTCCATTCGATTCATCTTCCAATAACTTCTCCTTCGTCGTGTTGTAACGACTGACAATAGCATTTGCCACAGCGTTCTGTCCAAGAAATAATGTATTCCAATTATGTGACGAACTCGCGGTTGCCTTAGTCTGTAATTCTTTCTTTTGTTTATAAGTTAAATTTTCAGTATCAATATTCTCTAAGGAAGTTTTTGTCTTTCCAGGAAGAATATGTAACATTCTACCATCTAATATAGAACCGTCCAACTCGCTGTAAGCTTTTACAGCATGTTCTGGCATCAGAAATGTTATTGTGCCAAATCCTTTTGGTTTCCTAGTCATTCTATCTATAGGTAAATCCACTTCAGACAGAGGACCATATTTTTCAAATAGTTTTCTGACGTCATCCTCTGTAGTTGTATACGTTAGATTTCTAATAAACATTCTTCCAGATTCTGCTATACTTTCTTCGTTTTTTAAAACTTCTTCTTGTTTCTTCCATTTAATATTAGTCTTATTATAAGAGTCCTTATTAGATTCAACTTCCTCTTTTCGCTCATATTTGGATACAAATATTTGTTTTCCTTCTACATAAATAAAAAATATACTTAAAAATGTGCAAACTATATATTGTATATTTTACTTTAAATTGCATTTAATTTTGTTTTACCTAGAAAACTCTTATTTTTCATAAGAGCTTTCTTCATGGCTTGCTCCGTTTTGAATCCCACATAAGCTATACCTTTAATTTTGGGAGGGATTCGTATAGATTTCGGTTTTATAGGACGAAAAAATTGTTTAATATGCTTTTTCATATGTACGTATGCAAGTCCTCGTATTTTTACAGTATATAATGTCAATGGACCATGCTTTGATATATCTTTTGTCAGAGATTTTATTCCACTCTGACGTAACCAATCAGGTTCGTCTTTTCCACTTGAGAGTGTCACTTTTTCTAAAATAATACATAAATATATTTTCTACAGTTATTTTCTTACTCTACAAGAGATACAAATTGCAATATTCAAATAAGATAAAATTTATTTTAAAAAAATAATATATTAATCAACAGAATTCCTAGAATATGAATTCTTCTGAACAGAATATGATATTTACAATAAACATTAAATTCAGTTTAAATTCTATAGTTTTAAATAGATTTTAAATAAATATAAAATAAGTTGAGTAAAAAAAAAATTATTTTATTATGCAAAATAATACTTTAAAAAAGTTGCTTAATAATACAATACATAATTCAAGAAAGAAGAAAAACAAGAAAAAAAGAAAAATTTCTTCCTTTTTCTCACCTGTCTTTAGACTAGTTTCTTTAGACTCATCATGTTCTTCATCTTCGGATTCACCACTAGATTTTTCAATTTCGTCTTTTGGCACACCAATATCATTTTTCCAAACTGTTTTTGCATCTTTACCAGTATGTGTTTCAAGAAATTCCATAAATAAAGGATCATCCTTATGCTAAATTTAACATAATAATTTTAACAATTTTCTTTTAAATAATAGAAACAAATTATTAATATATAATTTGTATTATATAATATATATAAATGATTTATTAACTAATGAAATGAAAAAAAATTTTAATGTACCTTTTCAAGTGCTTTTTTAAGTTCATCATTTTCTTTTTTGTCTGCCTTTTTCTTTTTCTTCTTTTTGTCACTTTTGTTCTTAACTTCCTCTGTATTTTCTGTCAAATCTATTGGTTTCACCTTTGACTCTGCATTAGATGCTTTATTAATATTATTATGAGAACTATCACTTGCATACTTGCTCCATGATTTTGGCTTTGAAGGATCACATAAAATATCATACAAAAAATATAATCATATATCAAAAATATTAAATTATTATAATAAAATAATTATAAATAATTATACTTACCTAAATTTGCACACTGCTCAACATATATTTTAGAAGTATCAATAAATGTTTGATCAAAATAGGATTGTGCCAATTTTGCTTGTTCCTCTGATTTGTAGCCAATAAATGCAAATCGCCGAAATTTACCATCCTTCGTGTACTTCAATTGGACATCAGTCACAATACCTTTTTGACTAAATAATTCTTTTAATTTGATGTCCGTAACCTAGGTAAAATAAAATATTTATATATATATGTTATAAAGTGTTAACTCAGTAAATGTATACTTGATCAGTATATATTTATATATATTATAGTATTTGCTAAAGTTAACACTTTGATATATACATATAATAAATAATAAATAAATAATAATTATTTACATATTATATATGAAATTAAATAAAAAAGATCACATTTCATCCACATACACTTTTTGGCAGATTTTTCACAATTAAACGAGACATTTTATCTCATTGATAACTATCCGTATTTAGAAATGAACGATTTTATTTATATTCAAAGATAGAAACTGTGTATTCAAATACATGTGCAATTTTAAGATATAGGATTACATGAGTATACATGAGAAAGTGAAAGTATCAATTCAAGCGTGAGAAAAAGGTTAGAACATAAGTTATGTTTCTTATGCACATTGCGATAAGCGATGAGCGACGAATGATATCCAATGAGAGCTTTGCTTTGCGTCGTCACGTGAGAAAAAGTAGAACTTTTAAGGACTCCGCACAATAAAAGGAACAGAGAATAGAGAATAAGAATTTTAACTTATCAAAAATCATGTATTATGGAATACACAGTTTTTGATAGGTTGAAATTCTTATTCTCTGTTCTCTGTTCCCTGTTCCTTTTATTGTGCGGAGTCTCTTAAGGCTTAAACACAATAGCACAAGCAATAGGCACAGGCAACGAGTTGTCCAATCAGAGCTCTCAAATATAATATCAAACTTATACATCAGAGCTCTGATTGAACGGTTTGGTATTCCATCTGTTGCCTGTGCCTATTGCCTATACTTATTGTGTTTAAGCTTTTATTAGATATCGCTCGTCGTTCATCGCTCATCACGTCTAGAGTCCTAGATTTATAAGAGAAGCGCGACTGGTGTTAAGTGTTCTGATTGATCATTACAATCACATGGTTAGCAGCTAGTTTCCACCGAAGGTTTAAATCGGATCGGAAATTCCATGTAAAAACCAACCAACTACAGTCGAGCATTCCTCTATCGTTCGACTGTAACAGAATACTCGACTGTAGTTGGTTGGTTCTTACATGGAAACTAGGCCACTATCAGAAAAAATTCGGAACGCACTTACATATGTATCCTTTCTGCACCAGTGTAGAAAGTTCAACTACAAAGAACAGACCTATGATTTGACGTTTTCACAGCAAATTGGTCGAAAAGCCGTGGACAGGAATCATAATCGCCGATTTCTGTATTTTCTGTATAAGCGAACATGGCGCGTGGTAGTAGTGCTGGTTTTGACAGGCACATCACGATCTTTTCACCGGAAGGCCGACTGTACCAAGTAGGTAAGGATCAAAAATATCTCGGATGCTAATAGTTATCATATAATCTTCAACGTCGCTCATATAGATCTATTAGTTTGCATTTTATATGATGACTTGGTGTGATCTGCATTTTGAAATTTATTGAAGTGCCTTTTTTCCTTGTATCTCGTAGAATATGCCTTTAAAGCTATCAATCAAGGTGGCCTGACGTCTGTAGCTGTCAAAGGGGTCGAGACAGCAGTTTTTGCAACACAGAAGAAAGTGCCTGTAAGGATCTCGTAAACAGGATCTTCCTACTAGAACTTTAAATTTAGTTTCTTCCAATTCTTTGTACATCTTATTAGTTTAACATTTTATTAGAAATGATAATTTAATATTTAGAAATATATGTTTCAGTTAATAATCACATTTATATCAAAGTAATATATTGTCTTCCTTTTTATAGGACAAATTACTTGATGCATCCAGTGTCACTCATGTATTTCAGCTGACCGACTATATCGGTTGTGTCATGACTGGTATGATAGGTAAGTTCGGATAATCTTTAGTTATGTCAAACTTAACGTTCTCTTTCTAATCGCAAATTGGATGCATTCTGTAGACACTCACCTAGTTTCCATCAAGGGTATAATCTGGATCAGAATAAGAACCAACTACAGTCGAATATTCCCCTGTTATAGTCGAACGAGGGGAATGCTCAACTGTAGTTGGTTGGTTCTTACATTCTGATCCGAATTAAACTCCCGATGGAAACTAAGCCACTGTTATATATTAAAGCTATAGTGCACTCTTACAGAAATGTCAAAGAGCTTCCACATGGACTGATATTTTTTTTATCAGACATTCTGTATTTTCTATTATACTTATCGGTTATGCAATATGTCTTACATAGAAAATATCAGTCAATGTGAAATTAATTATTTTAAGTATTAAAAGTACTGTTCAGTATTTTCAGTAGTAAATTGGTATCAAAATTGGTATTCAGTATTAGATTGTATTGGTATTCAGTATTAAATTTTTATAAAGGCATAAATTGATGTAAAAATGTAAATTTATATAAATATAGAAACAGATTAAATTGCAAACTCCTGAAAATATTTTATTGTATTTAGATAAAATATATAATTCGTAATTTGAATTATATTTGCATTTTACTTTTATACTCGGATATCACTGCACAATAGCTTTAATATACATTCAATTAAATTCATTGTAATTCCTATTCCACAGCCGACAGCAAGTCTCAAGTACAACGTGCGCGATACGAAGCAGCTCATTTTAAATATAAGTATGGCTACGAGATACCTGTGGACGCTTTGTGTCAGCGTATCGCAGACATTAGTCAAGTATATACGCAAAATGCAGAGATGCGACCTCTTGGATGTTCCATGATGCTTATTGCATATGACAAAGAGAAAGGTCCATGTATTTATAAGGCCGATCCAGCGGGATATTTTTGTGGGTATAGAGCTATCTCCGTTGGAGCAAAACAAACGGAAGCTAATTCCTATCTCGAGAAGAAATTAAAGAAAAAACAAAACTATGATTACGACGAGACTATACAACTAGCCATTACTTGTCTGTCTACAGTCTTGTCTGTAGACTTTAAACCAACTGAAATTGAAGTGGGAGTTGTATCAAAGGACAATCCCAAATTCCGGTAATTTATGAGATAATTTTATTAGATATTAATATTTTATATGTAGATATCAAAATTTTATTTTCCATTGCTTTTTTTTATTAACAATTTTTCTGTTACAGTATACTGACCGAGCAAGAGATTGATAAACATTTAACCGCAATTGCCGAAAAGGATTGATAATGTTGTATACAATTCATAAGAAATAAATATGTCCTGCCTGATACACTTTTTTACTTAATATTTAATGAACAAGATTAAAGATTTGTGTAGAAAAAGGTTTATCGCGTTAATAAACGCTGCTGTGGTCATATCAAAAAAATTTATTTCCTTTATTATATTATTAGTCTTAGCAATATTAAATTCATAAAATTAAAATGATTCTTAGATTATTACTTTCCTGCTGCAGTTGCCAGTGGATTTCTCAGAACCAAGATGACAGAATCTCCACGTAGAAACATTTTTGGAATAAATCTGTCTTTATTTACTGGTTTTGCCTATTTGTAAATGATTAAGAACATGAATATTATTAATAATTTACATAATCTATATTTACTTTATTTTAATTTTTTGTTAGACTTAGAATATCTTAAATGTATTAGAATATTTATTACATCTTGAAATATCAGTTAATTATATCCTTTTCCTTCTAAATTCAAAACTTACTCAACAATAGATTCAATTTTTATATATATATATATATATGATGTATCAAATAATTCAGCAATAAATATCAGGTAATTTGATACAAATTTATACCAATGAAAATAAATCTAATTAAATAAGAGAAATTCTTATGTTTGATCCCCTGGTAGCAAGCTACGTCATTTATCATTTTGTCGTCAGCTTGCTACCAGAGTCAAAGCCGACTTTAGTGTTTAAATATTTCTATGTAAATTTATATACATAAAGATTTTGCTGAATGCATTTTAAGAAAAAGATTTTGGTGCTGTTTACAGAATCAGATATGCGATCATAGAGAAATACTGATTTATTTCGACCAAATATTTCTCTTATTTATTAAATAATTTGGATAATCACCGACAATCCAAAATTTAAAATAAATTTTAGAATTATTTAATAATAAAATACAATTTGAGTAATTTGCTAGAAATACATGTTTATACATACCTTCTTCTTGCCTTTTCCCGTACGTGGAAGTTCTGTCCACATCTCTTTTACATTTTCTAAAACCATATTACAATGTCTATCAAAAGCCTTTACTCGTCCTAATAACTTTTTGTTGTTTCTGCAGTTTATTAATACTTGGGTATTATTCTTCACTGATTGTGTTAAAACTGAGAGAGGTCCTGTGTTAAATTCCTCCTCTTCTCTTTTTGCTAATTCCTCTGGCGTCATCTCAGATTTTGGTTTGGTTAGAGACGACCTGATACACAAAAAATATATCAATAATATATTACATGAATATAATATATAATACTAAAAATGTTTAGTCAACTTTTTATACGTTGATAACTAATAATGCAAATAAATAAAGTAATACTATAATTGAGGTTATACTTGACATAAACAGTGATAGATTAACATTATATATTGAAATATCAATGAAATTACACAAGAAATTATAAAGCAAGTACTTAACTTACATTTTGTGATATTTTTGTTAAACAGCACTGAATATTATCAATTCTTTTACGATAAAAAGATACTAATTCCTTCTATTTTTCGAAACGATCGCATTTATCTACTGCACACTGGACGCGATGAGCGATGAACGAAACGTCCAATGAAAATTCTGCTATGCATCATCACGTGAGAAAAAGCAGAGTTTTCATTGGATATCACTCTTCGCGTCCAATATGCAGTAAGCATTATGGCGGTTGTCTGCTGCATTGGACAATGGTCAAAGCGCCGGTTGTATGTTACAGATTACGGCCAGTATAAATGATCCTTTAACAGATAGCAGTCTAATAATATATAGACGTCTGTGATTTAGCTCTGCTCATGTCGTCGCCAATTGTTACTGCATTTCGTCGGTATGACAGGTTTTCTAAAATTTTCTAATCTGAAGGTTAATTTTTTTAATATCTTTCTTTTGTTTAACGAAGTACATTGATGCTTTTTTTCTCAAATCATTGTTTTTACGCCCATGCAATGGAATGAATGTATTTTTATCATTTTTATCAAAATGAAGGACGAAAGAGTTAAAATAAACAATTATGTAAAAACATTGTTTATATCCTCGTATAAATCATATTTGATAAAATTCCAATTAACTATAATATCTATATTATTTTTATTAATGTAAATAAAAAAATTATGTATTCTTAGAATTTTTAATTAATTTTGTAACTATTTGGTATGATAGAAACAGATTAGATAACATTAATTATATGTTATACTCAAACACTATCGTTGAACAAATTTATTTTAGTTAACCATTGTCAAAGTTTATTGATTTAACCGGGAGAGAACTCACAATAAAATTTTTCTAACTATATATAACTCGGCCATCCTTATCTTTTTTTGTCAAATAGTAAAAAAGTTACATATCCTCTGCTCTTTCATGAACTTTGATTCAAATTTTATTTATCTCGACTGACGTAAGATTATACCTACATGTTGATGTATTCGTTATCTATACAGAAATGTGATTCATGTAAACACGAAAGAAGAACAATATTCAATAATTATCAAGCATAACAGAATTTCTGTCACGGAATTTCAGTTATTCACTGAACATTTATATAAAAATGTCGGTGAAAGGTAAGTGCAGTCATTATTATACTATAAACATTTAATATCATTGTCATTTTTAATGTGAGATATATTGATAATTTTTTTATCTTCTAAAAAATAGGTACATTCTATATCTATTAATAATAAAATTTTATCCATTAATATAATCCAATTTTTTTTAAATAACATGAAATGGAAATTATATTATGATAATATTCTGTATTATAAATTTTCATATGGCTTAAAATGTACAGAGAAAAGATTATCTAATCAAATACGCAAAATGATAAAGTATCTAATCTGTTATATAATATTGCAGCTTTAGTATAAACTGATATATGAATACAATATATTTCTTACAAGTTTTTTTTCATAATATCCTAAAATTTAGGATATTTCTGATATTATTTTGATAATGAAGAAATATCCTTTAGAACTTAAAGAATGGTCTAATTCTATGAATTTGTGATAGATGACGAATCATTAGAAAGAAGCAAGAATGGAACAAAAGATGTATCAAAAAATAACGCCACATCATCAGCATTTGATCCAATTGGTTAGATATAAATAATAATATTTTTCAATATCTAATAATAATTTTTTTATTAAGATTTCTTTTGCAGAGCATCAACATATAAGATATAATCCATTAAGAGGAGAATGGGTATTAGTGTCACCACATCGTATGAAGCGACCATGGGGAGGTCAAATAGAACATAATATAGATGAGGAGCTTTCAGATTATGATCCCAATAATCCCCTTTGCCCAGGAAACGTTAGAGCTAGTGGAGAAGTTAGATTTGATATATTTTGTCTGTAATATACTATAATATCTGTGAGTTTTAATGGTTTCCCAACGTTTTACCATAGAAAACGAATATTTTATTCTCTTTTATATATGGGTTCCAAATGCAATAGATAATTTATTTTCCATGATAAAATGTTGAAATATCTATTAAAATGTCTCACCTTGTACAAATAATGTTTTGCTGTTTTAATTCATATCATTAAAATATTAAAATTCTTAACTTGATAAAAAAAAGAATACTTTTTTATATTTTAATATTAGATCGCTTGCATTTTTATTTATATTGATATTTTATTATTCTTTATTTACAGAGATTTCTTGACAACAAAATTTTTAATTTTAAATATTTGATATAATACTAGAAGTTCCATAATAAAGCAATTTATTTGATCAAATCCATTTGCATTATTAATGTATGAATAATTAATTTTTTTAATTACTTGCTCTTTGCCCTTCTTTTATACCACATTGTTTTATATGTATAGAGCTTTACTATTTATTAATTTTAATTTTTTTATATATAATATGTTTTGTTCAATTGCTATTAATTCATTGAAGAGATTGATGTTCCGTACTACAGGTAACTCCAATGTACCAAAATACGTTCTCGTTCGTGAATGACTTTCCCGCTTTACTAGAATCGGTACCAAATCCACCGAAATCCGATGATGAATTGTTCCAAATGGGATCTGCTAAAGGTACCTGCAAAGTGATGTGCTTTCATCCAAAGTCAAATGTAACATTAGCATTGATGAAGATTCATGAAATCAAGGAAGTAATCAAACAGTGAGTAACATTGTACAAAAAATGTGCATTCAGAGAGATGCTATTAGTGTGCGCATTATTTGTGTTGTTTTATCTTTCTCTTTTCGTCTAATGTAAAATAAGAATAAAATAATATAAATAGCGTTAATAGCGTATTCCCGAACACTCTATGTACTCGAATAGTCATTACTTTTGAAAAATAAACATTGTATAATGCAACAGGTGGATCTACGAGATGTTGGACTTGGGTAAAAAATGGATCTGGGTCCAAATATTTGAAAATAGAGGCGCTTTGATGGGCTGTAGCAATGCACATCCTCACTGTCAGATATGGTCCAGTTCGTTTTTACCGAATGAAATTAGAATAAAAGATGGATATCTCAAAGATTTTTATATACGTAACAAGAAACCTCTTCTTATTGATTACGTGCAGAAAGAAATTTTAAAAAAAGTTGGTTATTATACATAAATAATGTCAATTTTGATATAATATAGATATTACTAATATTGATATAATGTGAAAAAGTTCAAAAGTAAACGAGATTTATCTTTATCATCTAGGATTATTTTTTTATTCAACTTTAATTAAACTTAAATAAATTTACAGGATCGCATTGTAATAGAAAACCGTGATTGGATAGTTGTAGTGCCATTCTGGGCAGTTTGGCCATACGAAACTATGATATTACCCAAAAAGCAAGTAACTAGAATGCAAGAATTATCAGACAGCCAACAAGAATCTCTAGCTGTCATCATGAAGAGATTGTGTACAAAGTATGATAATCTCTTTCACTGTTCTTTTCCATATTCAATGGGATGGCACGGTAAAGAATAACAATCATCAGATATTTTATTTATTATTTACATATTATTTTAATCCAACATAATTTAAAACTACTGATTCATTAATATATAATTAAAGGTGCTCCAATGGGTCCATATCAGAACCATGATTATCCATATTGGACTTTTCATGGACTATACTTACCACCTTTATTACGTTCTTCTACTATAAAGAAGCACATGGTTGGTTATGAGCTTTTAGCTCAAGTACAAAGAGATCTAACACCAGAACAGGCAGCAGAAAAATTAAGAAACTTATCAGATTCTCATTATAAACATCCAGAAACTAGTCTAACTGTAGAGGAAATAGAAAAATATTCGAATTAAATATATATATATAAAAGAAATACAATATATTTTCGATAACCATATATACAAAAATCTATAAATGTAATAAATTTTTATATTATCTTGATGATTTTACATTGTCTTGATGATAATATTCAATAAAAGATATATTAAAAGTATGTTATTATATCACACATACATGTGTGATACAATTTTCATTTAATAATAATATATTAATATTTAGGAAACTTTTGATCAATCTTATTACTCCAAGCATGGATACCTCCAATTATATCTCTTATTTTTAAAGTATCTTCGATAAATATCTTTTTCAAATATTGAACAGCCTTTTGTGAATCATTTCCACGTCTACACATAAGATATACTGCAAGAGTAAATACAGTCTAAGATTAATTCTATCAATCGCATAAAAAATAATTTAACAAAAAATTATAATACGGAGATATAAAATATATCTTACAATCCACTGAATGATGCTCTTTTTGCATCTTCTTTATGTTGTCTTTTATTAGCTTTAAATTGTGATCCTTGCTAAGCTGTGCGAAAGGAATATTAATGGAATCCTGTAAGTGACAGATTCGATATTCTTCAGATGAACGTACATCAATCATTATGCGAGATTTTGATTCCGTTTTTATGATCTTATTATATTCTTCAACTGATATTCTTTCTTCTTTCTTTAATAAATTTAAATTGGGATCTTTATCATTAGCTTTTGCACCACAAAATTTTTCATAGTCTATTAACTCGTGTATAATGCGATGCTCCCCGCAAACTGCACAGTTTATATTTTTTGGACGTAAGCGTACATTATGGAATTTAGTTTCTGTGCCATCAAATAATAAAAGCCGTCCTGAAGTTACGTCAGACATATTAAGTATTATTTTTAATGTCTCCAGTGCTTGCAACACACCAATTGTTCCTACAACTAATATTCATCATGATAAAAAATACATTAATGAAAGTACTTCCCATCACTTGTAAAACGCTACGAATTAATTCCAACACCTAATAATATTTAATTGTAAATTGTGAAACATATGTATATAGAACTTAGTAAAAAATAGAAAAATTTACCTGCACCAAAAATACCACCTTCTCCACAGCTTGTTACAGTTTCTGGTGGTGGTGGTTCAGGGAATATACATCTATAGCAAGGACCATTGTAATTAAATACTGATAAACTCCCTTCAAACCTCAATGCTGATCCAGAAACTAATGGTTTACCACTCAAAACACATGCGTCATTCAACAAATAACGCGTAGCTACATTATCTGTAGCATCTATTACAATATCATAATTTTTTATGACATCCAAAGCATTTTTACTATCTAATTGAATCTTATATGGAATGACCTTTACGTAACTATTTAGCCTGTGAGAACAAGAATACAAAATAGATTTTTTTTTAATGAAATAAAAAATAAGAAAAGACTATTACATGCAAAAAACTTAATTATGTCTGTAAAAACAATTTTCATCTCATTTCAATCAATATACAATTAATTCATAATGCTGTTATACCGATTAAGACTTTCTGCTGCTGCGATTACTTTAGCGGTACCTATGCTTGATTCTGTATACAATAACTGTCTATGAAGATTATTTATTTCAATGTCATCATAATCTACTATGCCAATGCAACCAATGCCAGCACAAGTTAAATACAATGCTGCAGGGCAACCAAGACCACCAGCTCCGACAATAAGTACGGAACTGTCCTTTATCTTCTTTTGACCTAAAAAAATGAGAATCTATCAAAAAATTATGTACTATCTTTTTATACATTTTATATATATACATATATATATATATATATACACATGAGTATATGTGTGTGTATAAGAATTATATGCTACCAATATTTTATTAAGAAATTTATTATACTTTTCTTTATGTATATTATAGCAGTTTTATGGCATACCTTTCACACCAACTTCTTTCAAAAAGAGCTGCCGGCTGTATCTACAAATTTCGTCGTTGTTTAAACCATATTCTTGAGCAATTTGTTTTTCACGTCGCAAATGAGTTAATTTAGCCTCTTTCGTACGTAACAATTCACGTAATTCGGTAATTTCTGCTACTAATTCGTCTTCACTTATATCTATCGCTATATTATCCATTGTGTGTGATGATTCAAAATTTTACTTTTTTACTTTTTTTAATTCCTTGAAATTAGTTATACAAAGGATAGATGATAATAATTATCGATATAAAATTAAAAATATTAATAATAATTTTGAATATTTAATATAAA
>NW_011627124.1:83247-98513 GCF_000204515.1 Acromyrmex echinatior | reverse complement strand
AAAAACTTACAATTTAAAATAGAAGTTATTATATTTTAATTAAATTTATATTATGATATTAATAATAATTATACATTTGCATATATATGAGTTTGCAAAATATGTGTATGTATTTTAATTTTTAAATGACATTTTGATGAATAAATTTCTCATGTACATATACATAATACTTTTAGGAATTTTGTATATTTTAAATTTGTAAAGATTTCTGAAAAAAATACTTAATTTAAAAAAAAAATACTTAAACTTCTTTAGATTATATAAGTTTTATTAATATTCTTTAGATTTTATAAGTTTTTTTTTAGGAAATTATAGAATGAGAAATTTTAGAATGTATATTTTAGAATTTACGTATAAAAAATCCGAATTAAAAATAGAAAAGATTAGATTGTAGAAAAGTAGAAATAATTTAGATTCTCAGCATTTTTATTGCAAAGTATTGTTATTTGTATTGAAAAGATGTAAAAAATTTTCTAAAAAGTTATAAAGTTATATAGAAATTCTGCAAAAAGTTATGTGAAGAATTTTAAGAAAAAAAAAATTTTTATACAATTAGCTATGTTTTTATCATAAAACACAATTTTTTAATATTATAAATACATGAAATACAGGCAGTCTAACACAAATAATACAAATTTGAAATTAGTTTTACCAATATACAAAGTGCATAAGAGAGAGAGGAAGATTCAGTAGAGAAAAACAAGATGAATAATGCACTATTCATTCCGAATAATTGGATAAAATGTACAAACATTGATTTAACAATCATAATTTAAGGTGATATATCGTGTTATTTCCGACCGAAATGCAGAGGACGGCGAAAGAGAGCGTAAAGTAGATGGCAAATCATTATAAAATTTTGTTGCAGTGTAAGAAAAGGCACTCTGAAATTTAGACGTGTGATGTGTAAGACATGAAAGTTGGTATTGGTGAAGGATATCAGGATAAGAATCAACATTAAAACGAATTAGTTTACGAAGATATCTGGGAGTATTAGCGCGAAGAACATTATAAGTTAAGGCAACGTAAATGGACTATGAAGTGTTGAAAAATATACAGCCAGAGCGTTGCAAATAAGGAATAATATGATCACATTTTCTAACATTAGAAGAAACGAAGACAGGAATTTTGGATTAGTTATGTTCTATAAAGGTGACGTTGTTTGAGACAGTGGATATATATAGTGTCAGCATAATCAAACAGTGATATAGAAATTGTGTAACATGCAATTTTTAAGAGACCGACATGTTTCGCAATATTAAAATACACATAGATTACACGATGGATGTCGATCTCATCATATACGCCCGTGATTCCATGACTTGTAAATCGAGAGACAGAAATTTATTAAATCCCAAAAAGATGTGCAATTGCTCGTTATTCTTGTAAGAGTATTAAATTTCATTGTTTCATATTCAATATATCATTGTACTTATTGCGTTTTCATTGCTTTAGATATTATTAGGTGCGCAACTAAGTTCTCGCTATTATTTTGATGAAAATGCCATCAAAATAACAGCGAGAACTTAGTTGCGCACCTAATATGTTATTGTAATATTTTGTTTTCACTATTCTTATAGATTTTAACATGAATTTTAATTTATGCTTGTGAATTTTTTGCGCACTTTGACATCGATATGGACTTTTATCTTGACTTCTAACTTATTGTTGCGGATATAATATCAGATCCACGATGACAGGATGCGATTTTATAGATGGCTATTTGTTTTTTTGTATTATTTTATTAATTGATCTGTTTTAGTACATTAATTTAGTACATTATTTTAGTACATTAATTTAGTTTATCTGTTATATTTAAATTTGTTTATATTAAATTTGTTTGTATGTAACATTGAGGATGACTCGATCGGGCTCGAACCGACATTTGTTATTTATTATTTGCTTTAGATCATTAATAATTATATTTGTTTCCTTTATTTACGCATTTACATTGTTGTTTTTTAATTTATAGCCTTTCTTTTATTTTTTACTTTTATTATTAAACCATATTATATGATATATATTAATTATCTGTTTCAGCGAGTATAATACGTACAATATTGGCAATGCAAGTACGTTTAATTTTTAACTAATAATTTTATATTCGACAACATTGGCGCATTACACTGCCAATATATTCAATAAATTGTATCAATAAATTGTGCTAGAGATGTGCTCGGCGGTTTTTACAGCAATCATATCATATATTCCGTGTGTTAGCAGATTTGTTATATGTATATGTATATTTCCTGGCATTCTGCCGACAAAATTCGTAGTAGACCATTTGTAAATTTATTTTTGATTAATTTGCCAAAGATATTTGGCAAATTCCATGCTTAGCAACCGCTTTTCGCCACGCGATGCGCATGATTGTAGGGGTAAATTGTGCGCCGCAGGGGGTGCGCGAGACGCACAATACGAGGACGAAAGCACGCGGACAAGTATCGTCGAGAAGGATAGTGCGTGCTGTACAAAGTAGCACGACGACGTGCGCATTTAACGTCTGATAGTAGATGTCTGATAGTAGAATTATGGTGCGAGCTGCAAAGGGTCGAATACTCGATGCATCATTCGTGACGGCCACTCTGACATTCACGTTGCTGTTGTTCGTCGATCAAGTAAGAACGGCGACAGGGCGACCGTAGGTTCGTCGGGCCATATTATCGTTTCCGTTTGTAGGGTTATTAAATGCATATATCTCGTGAGAGACACGTTTACGTTACTGGAGACGCGTTCCGTTCGCACCCTCTCGCCCGTACAACCCTTGTCCATTCGGCTCCTTCGTCACGTTTTCGATCAATACACGCCCGCCGCCGTGTTTGCCATTCATACATAAGTCTCTTAGTCTTTTCCATGCTCCTTTAATCCATTGATGGTCGGCGATTCCCATTTCTGAGATGTAAAATGTTATTATGAATTAAAACAGTTTTTTGAATTTTGATAAATACTATATAATAAATAAAATAGCTCTTATTAATAAATAGCTATTTTTTAAGCTTTTTATAATTTCTATAAATATGCGCGTTTCGTAAATCAAAGTTTTTAAGATAATATATTGTTGTAAGAAATATTAGTATAGAATGATTTTGGATTTAAATCTTTAAAAAAAAGTTGAATATATGTAATTCTTTAGGTGGTAGTGGATGATCAAAATAATTTTAAAAATTTGTTATAAACTTTATTCGATTTGTCATGATCTGACTACTTGTAGCCTTGATTTGAAATAAACAAAGAAAACTTGCACATTTACTCTAAGGAAATAAATGAATGTCGAAAAATAATCTCCTTTTTTCCTTATTTAATTTTACGTGTAATAGCTAAAGGCTACAGCATATAAAAAAAACTTAAGCACTAAGCTTTTTTAGATTTTTGCTATTTACATTATTGTCTTCTCTACTCTAATTGATCAATTTGCTTAGCTCCGATTACACCATTTACGTTACTTCGACTTTAAACGAAGCTTAAAAATTTCTTTCTTTTTTTTTTAAAGTCGATAGAGAAACAGAAAGAGAGAGTTTTAATCCTCGTTTAAAATTAAAGTAGGATTAACTGGGCCTTACTGCTTTATGTTTTTTTTTGTGTGTCAACCTTAACATTTTAGGCACAAAATACAATTTTTCAAGTGAAATCAATAAAAACTAATATTTAATGATTTTAAGAAATAAAAGGATCTTTAAGAAGTGAAAATAACATGGATTTAATTAAAATTTTTATAATTTTGCGGTCTTTTTTTTCCCCTCAATTATCGCATCGTTTTGCGATCATTGTTGATTCATAGAAAATTATGGAAATTGCAATCGTTTGAACATCTTGTTGAACATCATGCTTGAAAAACAATATAATCTTGTAATTTTTAAAATAAGATATAAATTGTGTGATAGAAATAACCATCATTAATAGAATTTTTCGTATTTGTATTTTTTATAATATTGAATTATATTTATTGTTTTCTGATGAAGATTCATTTCTTTGAAATATCGTTTGATACATTAATATGCTTTATGAGTATGTATTAAATAAATAGACAATTTCTTTTTAAATAGCTTATTGAATATAATTAATGAAGAGCGGAATGCAAAGAGAGGGGAAAAATGTCTTTCTCAATTGTATACTTTAGATCATTCTATAACCAATTTATTTATTATTAAAAAATGAAAATGAATAATATACATATAATTATAATTATCTTGTTTTTTAAGGTGTCTTCTAAGCTATGCAATGGAGAGCATGTGTAAGTCTTATTTTATAAATATGATATAATATTGAATTCGTAACTGAGAAATATCGAGTAAATAAAAAGATGCAAATTTGCTTTTTAGCTGTTCTCCTCCACAGGAATGTTGTCCTCATGGCTGTTGTTACAGTGCATACTTTACACCGCCAGTGCATCCAGTTCATGTTTCAGAAATGTTCAATTTCATGATTTGGACTTATTGGTATCTGTGGTTAGTATATCTTTTCAATATTTTATTAAATAACGATATGAAGTAAAAAGGAAATAAATTTTTTGTCCTTTTTATTTATTATGATTTTCAGATTATCATTATATATGAAAAATAGACTATTGCACTAATATCCTGCGTTGGCTTTTATTCCCCTTGAAAAATTATTTTAGATTATTTTCGTAGCATAATTTTCAGTTTGTTCTAATATACTGTTCATATTGAACATAATTTTATTTTACATGCTATATAGTAGTCCTGCATAAATGATTACTTTATTATTAATATTATATAAATCGAATAACAGAACTCGAAGTATCTTGTTTACAGGGTAGTAATACTTGTAGCCTTAGCTATAGCCGTAACATACGGCTTTTGGCTATGGAAACGTTACCGTTCGGCATTATCAGAAGATGGCACGTCCTCGGAAAGAACGTCCACAGGACCTTGGTATCCACCTCCTCATTATAGTCGATGCAGTTCCTTTGTTCAGGCATTACCACCACCATATAATGAGGTATTTAAAAAAAAAACTTATCAATTTAACAAAGAACTTGAAAGTATTATGAAAAACAATAGCGTCGATTGCACATAGTATGTGTACACGCTATAATAAAATATGTATAATACAACAAGTTTTACAACTCAGAATTTTAAATTTATATAGTAGTGAATAAAATCTACTTTTATTATCTAATTTATGCTCAGGTAACTGCAAAACCAGACCTTTATCCCTTAGTAATTGGCTACGATGATAGTTCGGGCAAAGGTACTTCTGGTTTTGTAATGCGCTACTTCAGATCGTTGTCGCATGCAAGCACATTGGATTCGTTGAGCTCTAGTTTTATGTGTAATATGGTAAACGAAGCGAATACTATTATTCCGCCACCGTATTCTTGTAACAACAGCATCGATGAATTATCAGCAGTAGAGTGTGAAAGAAGAGAAACTGGCGACATTGGTTCTATCGTCTCCTTGACAAATCACAGAACGACCTCTGACATATCAAGTCTTGGTGCTCAATCACCTTGTTCTCCACCGAGGGCTACCAGTCCAACGATAGAAGTATGCTTTTAATTATATTTCAAACGAATTAAATTATAGTAGAGTAAATAATAATTAAACTTAATGTTTACATATATCATAAAAATAATTGTGCGAATTATTTCGTAATTAATTTTTATGTTTATTATTTCCAGTTGCGGGAATTATTGGACAAGATACAACAACTTCCTCATTTATCTAATGGGCATTCCACTACCATGCATTGCCAACAGAATCAAGCCCCGGTCTTGTATATAACAAGTAGCGATGGTATTACGCAACAACGGCCTTTAAGTCCCAGCGACGTTGGTTCGTACAAAGTTAGAAGAACCAGAGGCAAGCTGTACATGCCGTTGGGATTGCCGAATTCGCGAAGCAAAACGAAGCGATGGTTATCGCGCTCCGCACCAACAACACCTTCAGGTACAATACCAATGTCCTTCTTGCCAGGACAGAGTAGAAGGCCCTCAGAAACCGAAAACAACAATCAACAAGCGGTGCCATTGCTTTACGAGCAAGACGAAAATGAAACCAATAATGCAGATCATCCATCGGATGTTCCACTGCTCGCTGAATAAGAAGAAGAATGACAATCGATATGACACGGTGTCTAAGCCGTTCGTGCCATTTCGACATCGCAATGACTTCGCGTAAGGATTATCGATTCTGTACACATGTATACACTCACATACACATACACACATATACACATACACATACAACAGATTTAAATATTTTTTAATATGGCTCTGACATTCGATTATCATGTGTGTCATATCATAAAATTATACACGTTCGGGACGTATTTAATATGTGCAACCTGAAGAAAATCTAAATCTAAATTTATATTTTGTTAAAATATACATATACAGAACACAGGCAAAATATGATATTCAAATAATAATACATACATACGAAAGATTTAGAAATGTTTAAAAATTTAGCTATTATAGATACAATTATTAATTATGTAAAATGCTTAAACTGATTGCTAGAATGTCAAAACTTTTACATTATTTTATCATCATGCTCGAGCATCTCTACATAATTATTTTGATCGTTCAACAACATTATTTTCAGATATGTTTGCGATCTGTGTATCTTTGCATATATACATAAATATGTTCTTACTTATTTTTTTAATTTTATGCTTAATCTTTCATATCTATATGTAAATTTAGCGATATTCAATTGGCAAACTTAAACATAATTTTAAATCACAGATATGTAGACATGCATACGCCTTGAGTACGCCCCGAATGTATCTACTTTATATGATCAGGCATACATAACGCCTATTATATGAGATATTGTTAATCGATTTTCCGATTACTGTTAACCGATTACTGATAAATGCCGCCTACCTTTTTAAACTAAAAATTACAAGAAATTTGAAGGAACTATACGGCTGTCTTCGATGAAGTGACTTAAGGCCTTATCTGCAGTTTTAGAATTCGATTCATACTCTGGACTACTTACGATTTTAAGCATTAACTCTTTAGCTGCAGTATATTTCAAATAAAAGCCGTCCTCTATATGCGAAACGGTATTTACAAATCGATCACTGAAACACGATCGGTTCTACTAAAAGTAGAACCACGTGGATAATTTAAATGCTCTATATAAGACATTTGCTGTTTTTTTCTAACACGTTAGAAAAAATTAAAAATACAAGATCACAGATTTATCACTCTTTTATTGCAACAGTATATTTTCAGAAAACCTTAAGAAGTAAATAAATAAATAGATAAAACATAGAATAAATAATAAATATATAACATAATATATAAAAATGTAACACATTTTTAGGTAACGGATATATAAATCGGCAGTTTAACATTAACCAATAATTAAATCTGTCAAAAACAGATTTTGTAAAATGTCTATTACAAATTTTATTAATAAAATGCAAAAGTATAATAGAATCTACTAACATATGATGGCAAACTGATTGTAAAAATGGAGCAAAATATACACATATATTATATACATTTTCTGCAGCTAAAGAGTTAAGAAATTGGAATATCGTGATAAATAAGTACGTGCAGTTTGCTTTACTGAGAAATGAAACAAATTTTGAATCTCTTTCTAGTTAGATATGATTTTCAACTGACGTTATTGATACAATTGTACAACATCTTATCACCTTGTATTTAATATAAGCTTCGCTTCTTTTCAATAGACCTCTCAAATTCACGATAAACGACATTATTGCATTTATTATGAAATATAAAATTATGATATTATAAATTGCATATTATTATATCAAAATGGGAAATAAATTTTTTTTCGCTTTCCCACGAATGTGTGTTATTCAGTGGCGCACAAATTTACGAAATAATGTAGATTTGTGTTGATATAATGACAGTAAATGATAAAATAACAGTGAATGTTTTGCGCTTTACTTACGAAAATATTTTAAATTTTGATTTATAGAATATCTGATATAGAGAGCGCATACACACCGAAATTTATTGCGTGAATAGATATTAAGTTTTGGTAACTGTCTGATTAATATACATAATTTTTTATTATAAAATTTACATAGGTTTCATCGATATGTATGCATAATATTCCATCCAAAAAAAAAACTGATCGAAAGAGAGCAGGAGTTAGGACAATATTGCGCAATTATATAGAAATATGAACCATGCGGAAGTAATATATACGAGATACATGAGCCATGTACAATGCAGATTCCGTCAAAAGATAACAATATAGACTACAGAAATTAATAGACAAAGCTCGTAACGAATATAGAAAGATATCTGTTTAATTTTAAACAAGCAGATGAGATTACTATTATTATAAATACGAATGCAAACAATAAAAGCATAAGGATCAAGATATTGGACTAAAGTATAGTTTACATGCATGTATATCTACTTGATTATTCAGATAACCAAATATTTCGAAAACAGATTTTTTTTAAATGTTGCTACAAGTATTATCGGTAGGAGGTTAGTAAAAATACAACAGAATTTGCTAGCAAAATATAATGGCAGATTGATGATAGAAATAAAGCATAGAATAACATGTTTCGTTTTAATGATTGCAAAATGACATTTTGCTTGTTTTCTGCTAGCATTCTACTATCAGATTATATTAGATTAGCCAGCAGAAGTTAATTCTGTCTCTGTTGGCAGGACATGAACAGATACAATTGATGTTAATCAATTCTTCTCTCAAATCTTAATATTTCGGCTCAAATCATTGATTAAAAACAATTTTTATACATCTTATAATATTTAACAAAATTTTTTATATTTTTAATTTAAAAAATTTCTAAAAAATATCTTAAAAGTCTTCAGATTTTACAAGTTTACTTTGAAAATAATAGAATGAGAAATTTGAAAATATTTCAAAATTTACATCGTATATAAAAAATTCTAAAAGGGATATAAATTTTTCAGCACTTCTAAAAAGTATTTCAATTGATATAAAACTGAGAAACTCTAAAAGATTATATGGAAAATTTACAAAAATTTTCACCATCAGAAATTTGTTGGCATATTGCTAGCATATTTTAATAAACTGCTAGCATATTTTACCAAAATTTTACTTGCTGAATACTTTTGAATTTCAGCATATTATACTATAGTCATCTATTGTACAATCGAGAACAAAAAATACTATCTTACTCCAATATAATAAAATTAAAATGCAGCTTCTCCTTCAACGATCTACCAATTACCAAAGGAGAAGACGTAATGAAATTCATAAAAGAAGACACTTTGTACAAATAATTTTATACTCTCTATACACCTGAACTAGACAGCATTTTGTTTCTACCATTATTGCGCACAATTATAGTTGTTTATAGGTACTTTGAATTACGTGAAATTCTCAATTTTATTATTCTAATTTGATCTTTAAATCGAATTATTTAGATGCGTGTGTGTGTGTGTGTGTGTGTGTGTGTGTTTGTGTGTTTGTGTGTGTGTAATATGTATTATGTATATAATATTCATACAAGTATACATATATATATATTTACACATACAAATAGAAGATACAAATAGAATATTTTTACAAAGTTACGATTAATTATAAAACATGGAAATTGTGCTTATTTATATATTTCCGAAAATATGGAAAATAATTTTAAACTTAATCTAATCCCATACAGCACAAAATTTGCAGCAATATCATTGCAAAATTTATGCAATGTTGCAACTTTTGTGCAATTTTGTGCTGTAGGGGATTGTTTATATGTTGTCCTTTGTTTAATCATTTGCAATACAAGTGTGGAAGTTAGTCACTTGTTAAAATAATTATATACCGCGCGTGCACACACACACACGCACACACACACACACACACACACACACACACACACACACACACAGTTTATTTTTAGTATACGAAAAATATAAAATACCTGCATTGTAAACTATACTTCTTAAGAAAAATTCTCTTTATGTACAAGATACCAATAATTATATAAAAATTGTTGAAAAATATATTCAATAATGTAATAGATTTTAGTTCTAATAATGTAAAAGCAGTCACACACTTTAATTGTACTAACATTGTTCATGTACATCATGCATTGACATGTATTTTTTTATGAAGTCAGATATAAATAAATTCAAGCTTTTACGAAATGTTCCTATTGTTCATTTTCCAAATTTATTCAACTTCAAAGGACTAAGCACAAAAAAACTTAAGCATCAATAAGTAAATCAATATTTTTTGAATTGTTTATGTTATTGCCATACGTTCTCTAATGTTATTGGCTGATGTTATTCACTTACGTATTGTCTTTCGTTTTTCTGTGTAAACTTAAGACTAAAAGTTCCTATTAAGTTTTATATTAAGTAACAAATGTCATAAGAAATAATTGCGCATCCAATATAAGGTAGATTGCAGGTAAAAATAGTTTCAATTTACATCTCCCGCTAAAAGTATCAAAAATATCCTTGAAATCTCGATTCAAATTTATCGATTTTAAACGCGGGAAAAGTCGATAGTCGATTTATCAAATAATCGGTCGAGTGCGGGCCGACAATTCAGAATCTTCTGAATGATATGGAATGATTTATAAAACTGAATTTATTACGATTTTGTGTTATTGTTTATTCCGACGCGTTGTATAGCGTCGCATTTCTATTGACTCACAAAGGTTCGTTATTTCCGATTAAATTCTCGTATAACCGCAAAGATGTCTGTAAGTACGAAATTGCACAACTTCACTTTTCTATAACCTCATTTAAAACTTACCTCGAATTAATCTCATGGTTTTCTTTACAGGCGCCGAAACAGGTAAACTGTCACATGTGCTTAATACTGAATTTCTCATAAATCTTAGCATATTTTTCATATTTTTGTAGCAACAGAATGTTGAGCACAAAGAGAAGAAGAGGAAAGAAAGCATTCTTGATTTGTCGAAGTATCTCGAAAAGAATATAAGAGTAAAATTTGCCGGTGGCAGAGAAGCTGAAGGTATCCTTAAAGGTTATGATCCTTTACTCAACCTAGTACTTGACAACACAAAGGAATATCTTAGAGGTATGTGTAATGCTTAATAACAGTATTTCATTTAATTGATTACAAGGAGGATTATATAGGTTGTAGATTATAATCTTGTATGATTTTATGCTTCTACTTAATAATGCTTCTTTATGTATTTTGACAAAAGTATTAATAAATATATAATATAGTGTTTTCATATTAAACGGAGTACTTTTTAGGAGCTTATATATTTTATTTATTTTTTAATTATTATTTAAAAATGTAAAAAATGATTTTATATAAAAGTATCAATATCGCGTGTAAAGTAGTGAAATCTCTTTGTATTTACTATTGTTTATTTAAAAATATAATTGTACATTGCAATTATAATTATTTTCTTAATTGCAATTATATATCATATTTGATAAATTTTTAATATATATTGTAACCCAAACAATTCTTTTAATTATACAGATCCAGACGATCCGTACAAATTAAATCAAGACACTCGTATGCTGGGTTTGGTGGTGTGCAGAGGAACATCTGTAGTGCTTATCTGTCCTGTAGATGGCATGGAATCTATTCAGAATCCGTTCATACAACAAGAAGGATAAACTAAAAAGATCTTTATCAATATGTGTTACATCTTACAAAAGAAACTTATCTTAATCTTTATATTGATTACCATTTCTATTTTTTAAATAAAAATATAATTTATTTTGCATTATTAATTGAGGAAGTTTACATATACAGGAAATAAATGCCATTTTCTTACAAAGATAAACGTTTTTATATCTATAATATAATTAAATTTATAATAAATAATATGATTGCACATCTAAATAAGGTACTATGTGAATTCTTTATGATATACAAGCAATATATATAGAATAACAAGTTCTATATAAGTTGCTTCTATCATTTTTACTCAATTCCGAATTCGTTTCTTAACCATGGATATTGTTTTGGACATTCGAAGCATGTATGTAAATACCTATATGATTTAAGTACTTTACTAAGTAATTTGCAACTATTTGGCAAGTCACAAGCCATCTCGTATGGTTCAAAATGTCTCTTCGTGCATTGCCATGGTGTAAACTTCTCAATTTCATTCAGAGGTGTTGGTTTACGCATCCATTCCACTATCTGATGATTCGTAACGAAAAATACATCCTCCAATCGAAGTAGATCGTCGATGAATTTCTAATTAAATATAAAAATAAATTTTTACAGAAAAAAAATAAGATTAAATAGAAATAAAATTTATCAAATTAAGGAAATCTGTAAACGGAAGTTATAATAATTTTGAGTATATTGCAATTTTTTAGTTTTATGAATTTTTAAATTAATAAATTCATAGAAAATAATGTATACCATAAATACCAACAGTAGCTATTCTTTTAAAAATGTTGGAATAAATAACGGAAATAATATAGTAGATAATAAATATAATATAATTTCAAATAATTTCCTTTATGTTAGTTAATAATAATCATCATCGATTTTAATAGTAATGTTTAAAGTTTTACTTACATTAAATGCATAAAAATACATGGGATTTTGAAACCATGATGCATGAAAATGTAGCCCGAAAGGTGCACGATTGGTAAGATAATGTCTTTTAAAGTTCAGCATGAGTATCTTATAAATGTCTTCGCCAGATAAGTCAGAGGGGCATGAATCTACAGTACTGCACATATAATCCTGAACAAAAATGCAACAAATAATTCTATACAACAAAGACAAAAAAAAGAGATACAAAATAGAGACCATAATAATTGTCATGGACAAAAGTTCGAAAAAAATTATTCTATTTCAATTTTTTAGATCGCTTTCATTGTGAAATATAAATTAAACTTAATAGACAGATACTAGAATGAAAAGAAAATTAATCCATAAAATTAATTATAAGAACTTTTTAATTATTCGATCTTTCGCCATGTAAGAAGATTAAATTTTGTATTATTACTCATCACAATGTCCTACAATTAATAATCTGAGATAGAAATGGTCTCAGCTTTTTATTTTTGTTTGGTACTTATCAATCAATTTTCTCGGTTGCATGTGATTCATACATTTGTCAAAAATTGATTTAAAGGTAGTTCCCAGATATTTGGATAAGAACGAGTAGGACAAAGTTGACCTGCACGAACGCATGGATGCGGCGGCCTGTAATCAAGTGTATAGGGCCAAAAGGGTGGATCGGAGAAAGGTGCAACAATTGAGGAATCATAAACGTAGCCAAACTCAGACATCATCAGAAATTGTCGATTCCATCCGACCTGTAGAAAAGGTGCTCTTACCCCTACGACATACATACATTATTTTATAATAAATATTCAATTTTTTTAAACAAAATTACATTTCATTGACAAGATTCATGCGATATTTGTTACAATCAAATTATATAATTTAAGTTTATATTACACATGATAATGCATTCTATCAATAAACTTTCCAATATAATTTTAAAACTGAAAATAAGATTTCTACCTCTTATTTCTCCGATACGAACCGCTGCATATTTCTTGATGATGTTCGCTATTCCGACCATCTCGTCGAACCAATCTTCAATCGTCGCATTCTTCGACCACCATTCTTCCGGACCACGATGTCTAGTAAATAAATTGATTCATTTTTTAAAGCATCGTATTAAATTAAACGATTCTTTATATATAATGATTTTTTTATTACAGTTTTAGTTCTCCTTTTTTATATTTGAAATATAAAATATTCTTACGTGACAGAATGTGCGGCTATTTCGTGACCGGTGTTCCATAAATATTGCACATCTCTGTAATTCGTGTATTGATGACTAATATAGAAAGTACCTTTTATAGGGCAGCCATTAGGATTTTTTCTGTCATCCGTAAAAATTTCTGTAAATAATCATATAATAATTTTCGTATAATAATTTTCTGAGAAATCCTTAATATCATTGGGACAAAGAAAAAATTAGCATTAATATGTTAATGTAATTATTCACGAACAATTCTGCAATTGATTTAGGATACATTGTAGATTTATCCGATCTTTTAAATAAAAAAAAAATTATAAATTTGTTAATTCAATCGACGGCATTAATTTTTTATTAACTTACTTGAGTAAAGTTCAAAATTTTCTGCATTTACAGCGTCATTAAAAGTAATTGTTATCATTTGTGGAATTGCGTGTGCAGTGAGATTTCCTGGAATTCGAGTCCCTTCCTCAGAACACCAACAATTTGGTAATTGACATTTTTCTATGTCACAAATTGGTGCGGCATTTATATCATGTCGCATGTCTACAACAGATTAATATTTGTATTAACGATGTGCATTATAAATATTTTAGTTTCATAATATGATCAAAAAATAAAAGTGCCATTTTTCATATTTTCTAATTTTTAAACAAAAATATTTCAAAGATGCGAAATATTTTATTATATATATGAACTTTTTTCTTTCAATTGTTTTGTATTAATTTTAAATTTTCTAATTAATAAAATATCTGAATATTTAATTTTACCGTAATATCGAATGTTTATCGCAACAAAACTATCTATAAATGAAAAATATTCATCTCGAAGATTCTGCTCTAATTTGAGAAATTATAAAAAATTAAAGCTTTTTCAATCGTTTCGTATTAATTTTATATTTGAATATTTAATTTTATTGTAATATCGAGTTTTTATTGCAACAAAATTCTCTACAAGTAAAAAATTCATTGAAAAACCGGCTCGCTAAAATAATTTTCGGCACGCTCAGTAAGGAATTCTATTAGTACAAATATGAAGAGATTAATATATACGTTTGCGTATTGTTCGCATTTCTTACCACACCAGCCTTCATCGGAGCCATCGAGACAATCGACGCTCCCGTCGCAAAAATAAAGAGCAGGAAGACACGTGCCATCTCCGCAAGCCAAACTTTCCTCATCACATTCGCCATTCTTGAGTAATGGCTTTGCTGGTTGAGCATCTACGAGAAACTTTGAAAACTTCACATCACCATTCGGTATATATAAATTATATTCTTTCAAACAAATAAAAAAATTCGAATCAGACTTTAATAAATAAATCAACTTGTTAACAACTTGTTCTTAACAACTTGTATTGACTCTGAAAGGCTTTTTGTTATTTGTTATATTTCTTTAAACTACAAAAACATCATAAAGACTGTATGAATCTTTCCAAAAAGAGTTTTAATTTTACTAAAAAATTAAAACAAGAATTACGTATGTTCGTTGTGTATATTTTATTTGAAATAAAAGTTAAAACATTCATCAACTTTACATTCATTGGCTACAATAGTTATTTGCAGTAAATATTTAGATATATATATATAT
>NW_011627124.1:25933-83070 GCF_000204515.1 Acromyrmex echinatior | reverse complement strand
GGAAAGATGTTTTTTTTTCAATCATGGGAAACGTCGTTACTCGATCTAACATCTCTGTCAAAAGTTACAGTGTTTGCCAGATCTTTCCGTCGAATATGGCCAACCCTGTATATATATATAATATACATATATAGATTTAACATAAATCTAAAATATACCTGAAGTTATGTCGCAATTATTGACATTTGTCTTGAAATCACAAATCTGCCTGGAAACATCGAAAAGAAGTCCTTGCGAGCATTTGAATTCAAATACTTCATTATCTGAAATATTATTTAACATATGTAAATTAAATTTTCTCTAAATTTCATATTATATAGAATTGTTATGATAAATCACTAAAAATAATAAAAATACAATAAATAATATAAGTAATAGGAATAATTATCAATAATAAGATATTTTTTAGCATAAAAACAATTTTGAAAATATTCACGTAAAAGAACAAGTGTAATAACAAAGAATATAATATGTATCCCTTACAGCACAGACCTCCAGAGGATGTCCTTAGAACATCCGTGTGTCCTTCGAATATTCTAACGACATCTCCAGGATGTATCCCGGATGAAGTGTGCTATTAGGGATATATTTTTACATGTGAAACATTCTTTAATATTATATAACTGTATTCGTAATTACAAATATTGTTTTCATAAGTCTTTTATCAAAAATACATATATAAAAAATAAAACTTAATTCAAATACTTATCTTCACAATGAATAATGACAGTAATACTCTTTTCTTTGTACATTAAGAACGTTTTGATTTTGCAATTTTTATGTAAACTCGCACAGAAATATAAGATCAGATATCTCAAAACATTTTATTATGTCCTTTAAATTTATTTATCGGTGAAATTAATTTGTAAAAGCACAATCATTTTCCCTTATTCTGATTCTAGACAAATAATTAAAAAAAACTTAATTGATAGTTTAAATGAATTTTCTTTTTTTATATGATCTGTAATTACCTAAGCAGAGAAAATATTTAGCACATTCTGTAGGTGACCAGATGCTATGCGATGGTGCCTTAGGATTACGATAGAACTTGTTGTCGTCTATACAAGGAACTTCTCCGGATTTTCCTTTCTCCGCCATGATATTCGCTGAAAAGATTACGATGTAGAGGTATAGTCATGTGACCCACATTTTCCTTGTTTTCAGATTATAAAAAAATCAATAAGTCCTTTTTGTACAAATTAATTATAAGTAATAACAAAATTATTACAAAGTGCGCGAACTTTCACTCAAAGTACTTTATCAGCGTATATGTACGCATGCGCGAAATTAATCATACAGCTAAAAAAGTATCAATCGCGAAATTAGTTTATTTTTAGTAATAATTTTATTACGACAATATATATAACTTATCGTTTAATTATTTGTAACCTATAGTTTATATTCTTTGGAGTTTCTTTTAGCAAGTTTCTTTAGCAGTTAAAAATATAATTTTTCTTTTTGGCAACAATTAAAGATATAGTTTTTCTTTTTTTCTTAAATAAAGATCTTAACTTTTAGTAGATTTTTAAATTAAATATTTTAAAATAAAATAAAATCGAGATTAAAAATAAAAATCATCGCTTTAAGAAATAATTATTTTGAGATTTTTAAACTGGAAGCAAAAAATTCTGTAATTAAAAGAAATCTTGCAATACTGCAGGAAAAATAAGTTTATGAAAAAAGTATTTACTTTTTTAATAAAATGAATAAAAAAAAGATCATTTTTAAGAAGACTGATATTTCTTTCTTTTATCACAGATCGAAACGATTTCAATGTCTCACGATTATGAGATTATCTTGAGACGTACTGTACTTTCACGTTCCGTTTGGTTGTTCAGAAATGGATATCTGTAGCGTGTGATGTACTACACTTGTTCGAAGAGAAATCTCATGCGATTAGCGCCATCGTTTTCACCCGAATGCAAAAACAGAAATAAAACTTGTGGCACATTGCAGTATCATTGTTCAAAGCAAAATTCCAAATCTATTAATTTATCTCTTATTTTTGTTCCGTTATGTTTTACTTTGTAAATATAGCTTTATTGATATAATTTTATACGTTATCATTTTTTAATAAATAAGAGTAAAACTTTTTTGGAGATAAAATGAAATATTTCAACTATTTATTCTTTAGCTATAATTTAGATAATGTGCACGTTGTAAGATATCTAAAAAATGTCTTTTAGATATCTTATGCAACATGTATGTTATCTAGTAATACTCTCTTATTAAAAAAAAAAGCAATTTTTTAAATTAAATAAGAATATTACTGTTAAAAACTATTTTATGTTCTAACTTAATCATGTAATAATTTCCTTTTTTATACAGAAATACATTACATTATTTTTTATCCCACTGACATAAATAAAAAAAAGGAGTTTAGTTATTTTTGCCCGCTCTCTCTCTCTCTCTCTCTCTCTCTCTCTCTCTCTTTCTCTCTCTCTCTCTCTCATCACTCTCTCTTATTCAAAAGTTCTAAACGTTCTAAATCTAAGTGTTTACTTTACGTTCTTTAAATAAAACATTTTCACATATATCTTTTTACACTTTGCTTTTTTAATTTTATCCTAAAATTACGTATATCAAGTAAATTAATTATGCACAAATTCTGACTGTAATGTATTAATTTATAATAATTAAATTATAAAAGTTATAATTATCCGAAATTTAAATCCAATATTTAAATCAATGAGTTTACTAAACTTAATAAATTTAGATTATTTTGTAAGAGTTATTTAGTCTCATGTTATGTAAATAATAAATAGCTTTTATTTTTCCATATCGACAATTGAACATAAATCGATTATATTACATAACATTAATTTATTATATATTATATTATAATAATATATGTAATAGTAAAATAATGTTTTTTAAATTCTTGCTGTTATCTAAAGCTATACATGTCACAAGATTAACAAAATTTAATTGCTTGAGTAAAAGAATGGATATAATTAAAAGATTATGCTATTTGAATGGCACTTATCGAAATAATGAGCTAAAACAATTTTTAATAGATTTAACATTTTTTATAACATTTTATAAAAATATATAAGTTTGCTTCAATAAGATTTACGCAGCATTTCAAAGAAATCTATAAGAATATATAAAATGTGTTTGTTTTCAATGTTAGAGGATGAAAGTTATTCCTTTCATAAAGTTTTATTTATTAATATTTATTTAAACAGTAGGATGTAATACACTATAGTTAATGAATTAGAAGTGGAACACTTTTATATTACGCTAATTCTAAATGCAACGCTTTCGAGACTTTGATTGACGTTTAATAAACAGGTTGGCGCTTGATTTGACGTAGAAAAAGATTTGCACTCACGAACACTTCTAAAATTGCGAAACTCACCGGAAACGGCGAGTAACGTGATCAGCACAAAACGAAGTCCCAGCCACATGTTGATTTCTTGTGCGTGGATTTATAGTATTTTGTATCGGCTCCACGCGCGACAGCTCGCACTTTCAAACTGACGGCTGCCTACGAAAGCATGCCTTATATGACGAGTACCTGCTTCATCGCGCTTAATCGGATGCGGATCTCTTCCAGACTATTTTCACTCGTCTCTAATGAGTATAACAACCGCAATATAATAATTTCGGACACCATATGAATTAGATCATTTTTCAATGAATTCGAAATCAATTCGATAAAAATATAGAGTCATCATTTATCGCCGGGTTTTTAGTATTTACTTTAAGCAAAATAACAAGTTATAATAGGGTCAAAATGACATTAAAATAAATCGTGATTGATTGAAAACTTTTAATAATTATTTTGGAGTTATTTTAACTTCATATATATATATCAGAAACGAAAATGTCAAAACAGGAATCATTTTTTAATAAAAAATCATTTTTTAAGGAATCCTTATTTTTCACAATCACTTATTATTAAAAAACGATTCCTATTTTGACATTTTCATTTTTGATCGAGAAAACGTTGTCGTATATATATTTGTAGAATAATAAATTTAACGTCAATTAATTGACTTTATTTGAAATTATAATGCTAGAATGTGGAAATTTAAATAACGTAAATTTAAATAAGAAATTTAAATAATATGGAAATTTAAGATACACCGTATGAATTGAATCATCTAAAATTTTCATTTGTTTATTAATGATTAAATAAATAAATTACTTTAAAGTCAAAATATCTACTGCAAAAAAATAGAATAGAAAACTAATTATTAAGTTTCATATTGTATAGACTATAAACAATCCTGGCATTAAAAATAAGTTGACGTCAAAATGATGACAAAATACGCTTGTTACAAAATACAAGGGAGTGTACACAAAAATTTTATAAAATGTTATGTTAATATATTTTAATATATGTAAGATTTTTTATTAAATAGAAATTTAATAGGATCAAATTATTATTTATAAGGCAATAAAAATTTTTATTTGCCTATTATACTTGTAATTTATAATATGTAATATTTAAGATAATTAATAAAATGTTCGTAAAAATTTATTTTTTAACGTTCATGTTTATAATGCACAAAGTAAAAAGAAAATTAATTTTCCGAGAATGAATAATTGGAATGCAGTGTTGGACATAGTTAATTGTTGTATTTATAAATTATTGAGCAACCATTTGGACTCAGCTTTCAAATATTTGGAAAAATTTCAAAAAAAATATCAACCGTTAACTAACTGAATCTCGAAATTAAGTTTAACGGATTCTTCAATGTAAAAGTAATATTTAATTACCTATAAAATTTACCCGGAGAATTAGATTAAGAACCGGTACAACGGTATATTAGTCGTATCAATTAACTTCCTTTTTTTTCTTTTTTTGTATACCTAATATAAATGTAATTTTTGAACAAGTAGAGATGCATGTAGGTAAGTATATAAGTGTAAGTCGAGTAAAATATGATTTTTCTTTTGGAGATTTCAGTTTAATTTATTATTATTATATTTTATTATTATTATATTTTATTTATTAGTATTATATTGATAAAATTTTATTAAAACTTTTTTTTCATGTGTCAAAAATTCGAAAAATATCCTTTTATTCTTTAAATGAATTTTTATTTGAAATGATTTTTATTTATATTTACAAGAAATGTGCATAAAAAATATTTTCCAAAAAATATTAATCTATTTTCAAACAAATATAATGTTATTATAAAAAAATATTATCAATTGTTTAATTTAAAATACATAATGAAAAATTAAACATTAATTGAAAGCTTTCCGAAGAATATCGAGATTTATGACACGTAAACAGTATGAATATTCCATAATTGATTGCGAGCTGATCATGGAGATAGTGATCGTAATTTCCATCTGGTGTTTATAAAAGAGAAATGTTTTACATGATTTTCTCATCGCGTGTACAAATTTTAGACAAAGATCGAATTAAATCATGCGGCATTGAGACATCTCCGAAAAGCGATGATGTACTCGCACCAATGAATTATCTCTCCGCAAGATAAATCGCGCATTTATCACTCTTGCGTTTACATAGTTGGAAGCGAATATCTGGCCGACTACTTTAATTATTACCGGATAGGCTATTTGCCAAATAACCGCATAATTGCAAAGAGTCTATAGTGACATTTAACTTGGCAATAATTTGCCGTGTAAGTTATAATCTAAAAGTATATCTTAGAAGCAGTATATATACATATCTAACGGATTATCTCAATCACATCTATGCATCACAATTATAAAGGATGAAAATTTGTCTTCGTAAATTTCAGTGATTAGTGACAATCATACAAGCATGCACTTTCCGATGAGCATAAAATAAATCTTTTATTAGCGAAAATTTTAGATACATATTTAATCTTTAATAAAAAAGTGCAGAAATTTCTGAATCTTTAGGAGAACGTAAACAAATAACAATTTATTATATTGTTTTATATTAATTTATAAAAACAATATCTCTTCGATAAAAATTTCATAGTGTCAATTAAGGCTTTTGGAATATTATGCAAGTATACATATAATCTTTACGATTTGTGCAAATCGAGTTTTAATTATGTAAATAGATAATAAAACTTTACATTTTTATTATCTAATAACATCGACGAATGCAAATAAAGTGTATGCTAGTTATGAAAATATAATTTCGAATGATAAAAGTGAAGACAACATTAAGTTTTCGTAAAATCTATTTAAATTTGAATAAAAAAATGACTTAAAATTATTTATACGATTTGCAATTGTCTTCTTACCATATGTAGTTCAAAATTATGAAAAAAATCCACTATATACTTTTCTCCTTTTATGCGTGATCGTTATTACTATATTATCTATGCAGGTAATGAAGTGAGACAAGAATGAAAACTAAGACAACACATTTGTGCATTCTATATAAAATTGTTGTCTTGCCAGAATTACTTCACTTTCCTAGCTTACGACTATACCATCAATCATTCTTGAAGATCTTAGCAAATTAAATCATGATTGAAGCATATGTACATACATAATCTAAAGAATGCTTTTGTTTGAGAGATTATCTGAGGAATTTCTAAAAAAAGCAAATTAGAATTTCTTTTGTAATAAATCTAAATTGTACAAGTATTATTGTAATGTATCATGTATTTGAAGAAATATGTTGAAATAAAGAATCCATTAAAACTAAATAATAGAATCCGAATAGAAACGCATTAATACCTGAATTTGTAATTTAAAATTCAATTTACCCGGTCTATATTATACTTATTATACTTGTTAGATAGCAGACTTTTAATACTATCTCTAAAAAAAATTTTTAGAGTGCATCTTACTCTACTGAAGAGTGAAATCTTTTTTTTAAGACTGACTCAATTTTCACTCTTTTCAGTCAGATTCCATTCCAAAGAATTTAGAAAGTAATAAAAACATAATCATTACATATATTGGATCATAATGTAAAATATATAATATTTGTTTCTGAACTGAAGATGCTGTTAAAACAATCATTAAGAGTGTGATCGAGTTGCCGCTACGAATACTTCGAAGTATTTTTGATTGGTCAATAATAAATTGGTCATTAATAAAATTCTTTCTTCCAATTGGTTAATCAAATGCTTCGGAGCATTCGTAGTGGCAACTTGACCACACTTTGAAATGCACAAATGCTTCCAATTCTGACATGTGAGCTTATTTACGCGCTATCGACAACAAAGAGTGTGGTCACGCGTATCTTGTGACGATTCACCGTGTCTACCGAGGACAGACCATGTACGAAAATACATTTACCTAGAGCAAGAAGATAAATCGAGGTGGCAGCGAAAGATAGTCGTTGCTTCGTTGACCTCCGTTCAAATTAGAATAATGTCGCGAAGTGAACAGTGGCTGGCAGAATGTAGTGAGAAATTTTCCCAAAAACATGTCAAAATATAAAGTTACCAATCTCTATTGTTACATTAATCGATAAATTTCTATTTAAAATGTATCATTATTTAAATAATTCGTTGTTGAAATAATAATCTTTTGTTCAATTTTTTGTTCATTACAAACAGCGAATACATAGTATTTTTCTTCTCTTTATCTTTAAATTTCACTTTTGTTCACGTATTTATTTCTTATCTTTTTCGCAAATGTCTTATTGTACAGTATTTTGTCTCTTGGATCTCGAGGTTGTCTCATCTCGGAAATAATTGCCAAGCATCGAGTAGAACGTATGTCTCTTCATAGCATGTCACACATCCGACATAGCACAACGAAAGTTCTCGGTCGAGTCTGATTTCAGCGGGGCTTCAGTTAAATTCGGATCCCTTTTGATCTGTAGCTTATTTAGAATTTAGGTTTGCGACGGTCAACAAGAACTAGAATGGGGGAAATAGAACGGCTTCAAATATTTCGCGACTTATATGATGCAAATGAGAGAAGCATAGGTAATAGTTATAATTTTTCCTCTTATATGATTGGAGAATATTGTTAAAAGACTCAACAATAAATAAATAATTTTCAAAAGAGTTGAGAGAGAGTAAAGAATAAACTGTTATTGATTCTTCTAATTAAATTGTATTAAAACTATATTTCTGCATGTTTATCGCGCGATTACATCGAGAATTATTTATGAAAAAAAATTGTATCCATAAAATTATATATTTTATTATATAAGTGACGTTAAGAAGTAAAGAAGTAAAGAAACAAAGTGCGCAAGAAAGCGCAAGTGTGAACACTATATATTAACAATGCGAACGGAAACTGGTCATTAATCGATCTTTTAAATCAAAGAATTTATTATTATAGTTATTAGTTTCAGCGACTCTTTCTTTTCACATTTAAAATAAAAGAGATAGATATATACAATTTAATAAGAATAATAGCAGTGAGTAATAATTGCATTTGTTAATAAATTGGGCAGATCTTATTTGTGACTATTAAAAGTGCATAAGATATTATATTATAAACAAATTAGTGCGTAGTACTCAAATAATGTTTAAATAGACGAGAGCGCTTTTATGAAGAAATGGGTAGTCTCAGCAGAGCAGCTGAGATGAATGAACTTGAGGTTCTATAGGAAACAAGTTTGATGGATATAAATATAACATATATGATATAAATTTCATCGCCGCGACGTTGTTATCATTGTTATTATCGTCTGCACCATCAATGCTATGACCACTGTTTGAGTTCCGGTCTCGTATAGCGTTTCACGGCCTTTGTACCCTCCGCTCAGAGGGGATAGCCTAAGTTTAGACCCGGCAAGACTCTGGCCGAGTTCAGTGTAAAACCACCATCCTCGAGAATCAATTTCTTCGCGTCGGACGTGCTTTCCGCGTGCAAGTTTCGTTGCGTACGTTTTGACCGGCGAGAAAGCTCGTCGTACGCGGTTCGGAAGAACAAAGAATTTTACATCTCGTGAAGGAAACTATAGAGAGAGATTATCGCGATGGCATACAGCTGGGATAATCGCGTTAATTTCGTAGTGAAATTTCTGTATGGTTAGTAGATGCGGTGGATATTGCAAGGGTGGTCGAGGTAGTTTCAAGCAGAGGAGGACAACAATTAGAAAGACAATGTGATTATATGAAGAGGCAGCGCATAAACGCTACGAAATTACGAAATATCGAAAATTGGAAGTAAATAGTGACTCCTTATGCAAAAACAAATAAAAGTGTAAAATAGATAAATTTCTTTCATATATAAAGCTTTGTTTTATAAGACAAAATTATAAAATTTGTAATAAAAAGTAAATGAATATTTTTTATTTTATTAATTAATGAAATATCTCCTCTGTGTAAATACATATTGCATCGTGCAGCAAATGCATCCCCTTGCATTGTCTTACATATCTCGTGTGTCCCTCTTGTGTGTGTGTGTGTGTGTGTGTGTGTGTGTGTATGTAAATTTCGTGGCATGGTAATTGATATAGTAATATAATATGTATATAAGAGGTATCTCGCAATAAGTGTTAAATAAACATAAGATAATAACCACGCTAAAAAAGAAAATGTAAAATATGATTTTTTTGTTATTTTTTTAATATGAAATGTAACGATATAATTGAAAGAAAAATATCTTTCTTTTTCAAAATATTTTAAGTAGTAGAAATATATGTGATTTTTTAATACAAATTTGATTGTCTTATATATTTAGTTATTTATTATTAATATACATATATTTCTTTATACAGAATGACAAAAAGAATTATTATTATATAAAAGAAGATTATGTGACTTTTATATATAAAAAAGTGCAATAATACATTTTATATAAAAAGATACTCATCAATTGATTATTTTAATTATTTTATGTATAAAAGTTATCAAAAACATTTTACTGAATATTCTATGCAAAATGTTTTATATTTTATATAATTTATATATATAATATATATTAATGTATATTATATTAGGTGTTGGAATTAATTCGTAGCGTTTTTAATGAAAGAATGTTATTTATTTCACATGAGCATTAAAAAATACATTAATGAAAGTACTTCCCATCACTTGTAAAACGCTACGAATTAATTCCAACACCTAATATATAATGTATAATATATGTATACAAAAAGTATACAAAATTTTTTTGTATGTACAAAAAATACATATTTTTCGATAACTTATCCAAATAATTTTGTATACAAAGTAATTAAAAAAATTGATTTAACAAAAAAATTATATCATATTAAGTTAATTAAAAATTCTAAAATTTAAAATAATCTTTAAAAGAATGACATCTTTAAAAGAATGATCGTCAAAACAATGACAAACAGTAACATAATGTTGTAATTTTATACTTAATAATGTAATTGTTAAGTATAACATTTTATATTATATTTATATTGTTGAGTGTATAACATTGATATTGTGTTAGTTGGTGTTCTTACTGAGATAGGAACATATAAGCAATTTAAACAAGAAAAAATTGACTATAAATTAATCAGATCATATTCAACAGTACAAATATAATAAGATAAAAATGGAACACTTCTGTTTGTAAAAAAAATCTAACAGTTTAAAATAAGTGCCCTTAGAAGAACATCTTGTATAACTACAGATATTGATAACAACGGATATTTGGACAAGCATGATTTCGAGTGCATGGCATTAAGAATGACGATCATCGAAGGCAAAGGCGAGTTTAATTACAGTCGATACCAAGAAAATCTTCATATCATGCTCTCTTTATGGGATGAAATAGCTGATCTGGCAGATTTTGATAAGGTATATCACTATTGTGAAAAATATTATCTAAAATTCAAATCTGGAACTCATTATATTACACGATAAGCGTTTAATTAAAATTATTTTCCAAATTTTGATTCATATAATTGTTGGTATATGTATAATAGAGAATAAAATATATTTAATGAAGAATAAAAAAATTTAATTTTTTATAATATATTAAAATAAAGATTATCACTTATATTATTCCTTTTCTAGAACGACGTTGTAACGACAGAAGAATTTAAAAAGGCTATGCAAAGTAGCTGTGTTGGTCGTTCTTATAACGATTTTCCTCAAGCTATGAAGATGTTCATTGATAGTCACTTCAAAATACTTGACATAAATGGTACTGTACAATATTTACAAACATAGGGAAAACATTGGCCGATATTCATAGTCCATTCTCAAGACAGTTTTAAAATATGCTAAAAAATCTTAAAATATGCGAATAATAGTTCTGTAATTGGTCTTTAAATATAAAACATGGATCATATATGTATACCGACCATTGTGTAGAATAGTATTGTAATTAATAAATCATAATTTCTTTCTATAAAATTAGATCAATAAAAGAAATTGTTAATCGAAATTATTATATGAAATAATTTATAATGTCTGTTCCAGAGGACGGCGTAATTGGAGCTGAAGAATTTCGATATGATTGTGCTTCAAGGATTGCTGTGGATAATGTAGACATCCTTGATAAAGCTTATCAAAGTCTTTTAAACGTAAATGAAGTAACTTGACTATTTAATAGAGAATGAAAATTCCATCAAACTCCTTTTTTTACATTCTCTTAAATTTTTATAAATAAATCAATTTCTGTTACATTAAAAAACTAATACTATAAAGTGATAATTTATATTCACTGGGAGGCAATTTTTTAAATGTATTAAATCAAGTACATTCCAATAAAAGATATGTGATTTTTTATTTTATTAGAAATAAAAAATACGCAATAATAACAAATTACGCTACTATAATTGTTATTTCATTAAAATACTTATTTTATCTCCATTCCGTGCAATTGTTCAAAATTCAATAAAATTCTGAAAGATTCAATATAATCGTATCCTTTTTCATGAGATGTGCACATATTAATTAAAAATTAAAAGAACGATTGTTTTAAAGTAGTACTTCATTATGTTAACAGGATGATGACAGAAGACGCGGTGGATTGAACTTATCACGTTATCAAGAATTATATGCGCAATTTCTCGGTAATCCTGACGACAATTGTCCAGCAATCTATCTCTTTGGGCCAATAGGACAAGAGTCATAACTGAAATACTCGTCGAAGCGATGTCAATCTTTATTATAAAAAATTACCTTTTTAAAAAAAAAAGATTCGAGCTTCAAGTGGCACAGAAAAAAGGCTTCAAATGTACACGCTTCTCGAAAAATAATTGTTATGCACAATTTAAAAAACCCAAGTGAGATGTATCTCCTATTCAAGGGTCTTCTTATTTCAATTCAAGCGGCAGTATTTTTAAATTTCATAAAAAAAATTATATCATAAAATTGTGCCAATTAAAATAAATTTTATTTACATTGTATGACCTAATTTAATTTAATCCAAATAATGTATGTATATTTTCGAATTTCCACTCAAAGATAATTTTATTTCAATCAAAGTCGTAGTATCTTTTGTTTTAATAATTTTATCTAAACGTCAAAAATATATGTATAACGTAAAAAAACTTGGTTAAAGTATAGAATAGTTACTTTTAATATAACGATTTGTGCGTATGTATATAATGTATATAAACATATTTTACTCTGTCAACGCCAAGTTTTTTATGTTAAATATTTTTGATATTTGAGTTGCAACAAAAAGACACTACTGTCTGAATTAAAATAAAATTATTTTTAAGTGGAAATTTGAAAATAGATCTTATATCTTTTTTAAGTTATTAAAAAATTTTGTATATATAATATAAACAATTTGTATATAACAACGCTTTACTTAACACTGATTCCCATTCGTCTAATTTATTATTGGTTTATTTTTTAATTAATTTTTATTTTTTACATTTACTCCTAGCGTCCATAAATTTTTAACCGATACTGTATATGCGAGTGTAAGAACAATACGAAAATATTAATTGCCACACACAGACAGTACAGATTCCCTGAAATTAAACAAAATAATATAATGCACTTAATTATATTGTACAAACAGGAGAAAATTTATTTATATTTATGTGACAACACAGTACGCTTTGTATGCTATTTGAGATGCTTCTCTTACAATTAGTTTTCTTTCCTTCTTTTTTCGTCATTACAATTTAATTTGACGTTTATATTTTTTCATTTTTTTCACAATACTTGTTATATCAAAGCTATGATATGCATTTTGTTCATATACATGGTGCAGTATAAATTGAAGATCATTTATTTAGTAACTTCTCAAATGGACCAGTACGGTATATATTAAATTTAACGAAAGGTATCACTTCATACGTATATCAAACACACGCATATGTCTGCCAATATAGTAAATTTGTACATTTTACGACATATATTTATGTATATGATTTGTAACATTTAATGATTTAACGCAGCCTCTCTTTTTTCATATCTTATACATTTATCTGCACGCAAGTACATATATCGCAATAACAACGTGAGAAATATTAACAACTTTGTATCTAGCGAGTTCCTTTCTTTCATAATGGTACAGACTGCTTGACAAGTAGTATAAAAGTTACACTTGATATAAAACGTTCAAATCCGTAAAAGATTCTTTCAATCGAGAAGCACATTAAAGAATTATATTATTAGTAATTTATCTGCTAATTCTTGTTATGTATATTATACACAAACAAGAGACACTATTGCAAAATTGTTACATATATCGAGCGAAAGCGTCGTATTTTAGATATAGAGAACTTACAGCCACAAGCGCACTAGTAAATAAAGTTGGCAAATCTACCCCGCACTGGGAATCTAGCAATTGAATGTAATATTCCTATTCTCTTCCACATTCAACGAAAACCTTACTATTCTAAATATTTGGCTAAATCATAATAAATTTACGATTAATCAATCAGTGATCAAATTTCTTTGGAATAATAGAATATATTTGTTTCAACTTAATGTGAGATTGTGAAGTTTATCAAAGAAAAATATACTTGAATATATATTTTACGATTCTCTCAAGTAGTTTTAATTACAAATATAATACAATAAGCAAATTTTAAACCAATTGATTACTAGGATTAATAACAACATACATATTTTGTTCCTTTGAAGTTTTTGCTTACTAAGGATCACACAAAATCACAATTCTTTTACAGTTTCTATATGTACGAGGATGATTCAAGTATGAAAGAGACTTTTTGTGTGTAAATACAAATCAATGATAGACGTATTTACATTGAATAATATATTTTTTTAAATTGCCTAAAAATACAACACATTTTTATTTGAATTTTTAGATCAAGATGGCGCTGAAAGGTAATTTCAGATATTCTGTTAATTATTAGAGAAGTTTCTCTGAAAATTAAGAATAGCGCGTCTGTTCGAAATATTTAGAATTGGTATCTAAAAAATAAAAATGACATATTTGAAAGCAACAACTACAAAATTTTAGGTAGACTATGGTTTTATGATCCGATGCGTGAATGTTCTCTTTTTCTGCTTTCGTTCGGTCTCTTCTCAATATTATTCTTTTATTACAAACTAATTGTAAGCAATTTAATAAAATTTTATGAAGAAAATTGAAATTTTAATTATATTTTGAGCGAAACAATAAATATATAAACAGTGTTACGTGACATTCTGAGCTATACTTAGTATTCTATGTAATTTAGTATATTTCCTATGTAACTTATTCTTGTTCGTATAAGGTAAAAAAAATGGTTCATGCGTTTAATCATTTTATGGTAGTATTTTAATCCCATCGACGATTATTTCTTTATTTAATTTGAAGCAATAACATTTCTGCCGAGATAATTTATCACTTCTTTAATTTCTACAATAAGTCTAATTTATTTAAGTCATTCAAATAGGTATGTACATTTATAGATTTTTACTTCCCAAATCTTATTGCTTTATTCTTTTATGAAAAAAACATACATTTTTCGTTATAGCAAAATAGGATACAATTTTTCATGCGTAGTTCCATGTGCACAGACTACTAATCTGTTTTTTCTTCCCAATATCTATTAATTCTAATCACAAGAATTCTTACCAAGTTTTCTGCATTATAGCATTAGAGGAGGCTTTATAAAAAGCAACAAAAAAAAAGTTATTTCTTGAATAGTTATATACAAATTATATAAAGTTTAACCAACCAAATCAAAAACATAAAATGATATTTAAAAGAATATTTTAAAGATTTAATACGTGTCTTTAGTATGTGTCTTTAATATGTTTCTCACAAGAAGCTCCTCTCTGATCTTCATCAATTCTGATCAAATTTGCAACGATACTAAAGAAGACTACAAAATCAATACTTATAAAGCCGGTCTTTCGAATGGGCCTTAGAAGTTCAATAATTAAATATAAATAAATATATATATTACTAGAAACGAGTATCAACAATTTACCATCGTTAAAGCATTAAACTACGGTGCAGACCGTAGAATGTCGATTCGGCAAATAATAAATATTTATAATATATAATAAACAATAAAGAGGAGCCTCTTCTTGTCAAATAATTTATATTGTCTAAAAATTTAATCATAGTATGAAATACACAAAAAATCAAATATGCGAACTGTGAGGATTTTTTTTCAAAAAATAGTCTCAAAAGCTATGTAATAAAAATAATGTGAAAAAAATTTAAATATAGACATAATGTACTCCATTGATCCATAGTAAGCTAGTGACAAAGGAACAAAAACTATTACTCTCATTATTAACTGGCCTTAATTTAATCTTAATGTTATAAATTTGGGACTTGACAAAGCAAGACAATATTTACTTAAGAAGTAGACAAAATGTACTCAAATCTAATCGACAATACTGATAATTATACATTTCACAACGAAAATTCAATCCTTAAGTAACATGGTGAAGGTTCATAATATTCATACCATTCATGCCGAGAATATACATACACTCTCATACGCGTAATCATACCAATAATCAGTATGTAGTAAATTCTGTGATTTCTTACAATCAAACATTCATTAACGGAATTCTTACATCCTAGAGCTAAAGATAATCATATAAAAAGTCTAGTTAGAATAATTTCAGATGTATTGATGTAAAATGAATGATTCGATAAGATTCAAATTAAATGGATTTTGATGAATGACTTCACCATGAAACTTGTGAATTGTTGTAAGACTTGAAAACTTGATTTCTGATATAGATATTATTTGAATATCATTATTTTTGAGAATATCAATATTGATTTATATGTTTATTTAATTTTACTTAACTTTATATTGTATTTTAAATGTGGACGGCATAAGAATAATTTACTTAATTATAAATATTTAGTTGACTGATTTAATTCTTCGTTTACACACATCTTTCACGACTTTTCGTAGCACACAGATGCGAATTCGCATCTGTAATTTATCTTTTTTTTTTTCAACTTAAAGGAAAAACTTGTGCGAAATAACTTCATTTCAGTGATGTAATGTCAGAGGTAATATTAAAATTGTATTAGTTTCTTAGAGTGATAATTCAATAAAGATAAACTTTACTACGTTCGAACTTTACAAAAACTCGCAAATGACTCTCCATCAGGGTTGGTAAAAAAATGTCAAAATCATGTTTTAAACATAATTACTGCTTAATTAATGTTTTTAACATATTTTGAACATGTTTTTATAATATAAAAGCATTAAAAATGGTTTAAAAAAAACAAATAATGTATTATTTAAAAAAAAAACATTCTTTGTCAACCCTGCCTTCCATTAATCTCGTTTCTCGGAATCCGTTGCGCGGAGTCCCCACTCTTAGCAAAAATCCTGTTATCGACATTTCTCGAAACAATATTATTTATGAGTTATTTCTGTCGATCGTTTAAATCGCCTAACGACTTCAATAAAGATCCTCCCCCTCTCCCCCACGCTATTCGATTCGTTCGTCCTATTTCTTATGTATCAAAACAATTGTATTCTGGGAACATCTTCTGTATGGATTGTGACAATGTAATCAATATAATGTGAGTTTTATTTTGATTGACGTTTGTATAGAATGGATTGTTTTCAATTTTCTCATATTATTCACAGATTCATTGAAATTTTAACATTCAGTCAATCAGCTGTTTGGGAACAATTTCTGTCTGTCAACATACAATCCATCGGAGATTGTTAACTTAACTTATCTTTACTTAGTATTATTTCACTCATTTACTGCGGATTACGACTATTATATTAAATCTGAAGATGGCTCGATCAAGAAGCCGAAATGTAATTATTGTTTGATTAGATCATCGAGATATTTGATTGTTCTGAGATATTTTATACGTTATACCATATCAAGATTTTTAGAGGAATAATATCGAGAATCTGTATTATTATGTGTATATGTTTTTATATTCAATTTTTTATTAATTTTTGATTATATGTCCTTTACTTAAATTTATTTTTATTTGATAACAAGAATCTTTATATAATTTTATGTAATTAATACGGTTATTTCGTGTTGTATCGAAATCATGTTCTCGAAGTGTCGTGCTATATCGAAACCATTCTTGTAGTGTATAAGGGAAATTTCCTTTATGTCAAGAAAAACGGTGTGATGAAAATAGTTGTGCAAATATAAGAGTTATCCAAGTTTATTAAGCTATGGAAATTGTATTATAAGAATATCGTGTTATAAGTCGCAATTTTTGCACCATATATCGAAACCGTGTTTTCAGAGTATTACGTTATAAAAGGGTTGAGTGTATTTAGTAATATAATAATAAAATTGACAAATGTTTCGGCGCCATCAAACAAACTCTTCGGGCCATCTTTAGTGTCCAATCATTCTTGTTTCAATTTAAACTATAGAATTCGTTTTAGAACTAATTATATAGCTATAAAAAATGCTGATGCGAATTCTTTTACTGTGTGCTAACGAAGAATTTATTATAATTCTAATTATACGAAATCCTGAAATTCAATACTATTTTTGATATTACCGCTAAAATAAATCATTATTTTAGAAATATCAACTTCTTAGATTTAGATTTATTTCTCAACTGTCAATACTTTTAGAGCTCACTTATTCACACGATACGGTTATTTGTTGAATCGGTCGTTCTGCCGGATCAATTTTGTTGTCATGCTCTACAGTGGCAATATATTTTTTATATAGGAGCGTTTACACGATACGATTATCGTATGCAAGAAAATTACCGAGTCGAACACTCGGTTTTGTCACTACAAACGATATACGGGATTCGGTAACAAATCGTTCAGATTTAGATTGATTTGCACTGATTCAGTGAAATTATCGGTATCGTTAAAAACTCGTATCATGTGAACGAATTCTTTATATTATATCTACATAAATGATAACTGAATATCGATATCAGAAAAAGGATTCATGTCACAATTGCGAAATGCATTAAAAATAGGAAAATGCATTTTATATATCCGTCACGTTTTTTATGCTATTATCGACAAATTTGCTTAATAAGTAGCAAAAAAAAACAAAAATTCTTCGTTCTAGATCAATTATATTCTACATAAAATCGATCGCGCGTGTAATTAAGCGTTCGCGATTGCGAAACATAATTTAATTTCGAATACAGTCTGTGAGAGAATCTAATATTAAATAAAAAAAAAATAAAAAAAAATCTTTCTTGAAATAAATATATTAAAAATGACGAAGACCTAGAATTATACAAATTTATTTACCGCTAAAATGTAATGCCAGATATGAACGTAGATGGACATGTTCACCAGTCTCGAAGAATTTGTAGAAATAATTCGTATTAAACTTTCTGTATTTCGGAGGAGAGATGAACTTGTGAATTTCTCTCGGTTCAAGATTCTATTGATAACTTATTTAGTAGATTAATTTCAGTCCTTCTAAGTACAAAAATTGCATGCGATTAAATCGGCAATGATCAATTCTTCGTTAGAACGTTACATGGTGATCAGTCACATCAATGGAATTCACACTGGCGTAGGAAGTGGACGCGCGTTGTTGGTTGTTTTGGAGTAGAGGAGAATCCGGCTTGTCACGTTTGTGACGCCTAGTTTCGCTTCCGCTCGCGAATTCGCGGGCTCTTCCACGCCTTCGGCGCGACATCACGCCTGGAAAAAAAAAACATTAAGCATGCTTTAAGTATTTTAAATCTTCATCCTTTCCAGTACAATCATCTCCCATCGCACTGTATGATTCCATTGAAATCGTATGGTCAAAATTGTGTTGCTGTGCGTTACATGAATACAAACTACTTTTTTTTGCGTAAGTGTAATTTTCTAATATTTCTATGTAACATTTCTATTTCTATTTCGTACAATACATACAAGAAGCAACTCATTAATTACAACAAATACAATATATTTCATGCAATAACAAGTATGTTCGTATTTGTGTAAAAAATATTAATTCTTCAAACATTTCTTCAAGTAATAAGTGTGACGATACCATTTATAAAATATAACATTTTAAAATTTCGAGAATTTTTCTTTATTTTTTTTAGATATTGGCATAAGCTATATATAAATCAAAATACATATTGAATTTGTCAATATATTGAAAATTAATTTCGGTACACAACCATATTAAAAATAATTATACATTTGCTATAAAAAATTAAGACTTCAACAAAAGTCCATTGCTTATTATATTGCATATTACCTTTTGTTAAAATAATATGAAATTTTTAACGTAGCAATATAGAGAAAAATATTTTGAAATTATGAAATTACGAAATAGTTAAATATTATAAATTTATATAAACATTTATTTAATTTACGTGTCTAAATCTTTTAATATCTTTTTACAATTTCATTATTCATGTTACACTATCCTAATTTCCACATTCATTATATTTTAATTATGATAAATAAAAAGATGCAATATATTGACAAATATAATATTCATATTTACCACTGTTCCAAAATAAAACAAAAATTTTATAAAATAAAATATTTAAAAAATGTTATGATCATTTTAAATAACAGATCAAACCTAAAACAGATATATTGAGAAAATTTTAATACGTAATTTAAAAATGCTTATGAAACATTACATAGATAAAAAGATAAAATTACAAATGAGGACATAAAAGTGATCCTATTCTATATATTTTTCTTTTTCACCAGTGATAATATTTTTGCTTTTCCATATCCCTGTTACAATCAATAATTTTATAGCAGCATACAATCTACTATTATTTTCTAGGAATCTGATTATAAAATTTTAAAAACACTATTCAATTATCGGTCGATGCAATCTTAGATATTTATGTATGTTGCGGTACATATACATAATTGCATATTATGCAATTATGTATATGTATCGCAACATACATAAAAATGTACATACTTATGGTCACATTATAGAAAATACATTACATATGCAGTATATTTTTTAAGTATTAAGATATGTTGACCAAACAACAATAGATACAAACGATAGACAAAAACACGCGCAATAGTTTTAACATGTATAATGTATGTATATAAAGTAAAGCAAAATCTATATATACTATTCATTTTTTAATATCTTCAAAAGCGTGAGACTAGAAGAAAAAATTGTCAAACAAAAGTTACTTGACATACAAGAGAGCACCAGACAGTGATAAAATTTGCATTGTAGATTAAATTAGTTCCGAAATAAAAAGTACATCCTTTTTATAAATTAAATCTTATAGTTTTATAATTATTCTGTAATATCTATTAAAATAAGTAGAATGCCTATGTCAAAAGATCATTCCAAATTAATGAAGATTATTTATGATAAAAATATATTAAAATATCCTACAATATTGTAAGCTCTTAATTGATGGATCATGTTCAATTGAGGAATATATTAAACACATATTTATTATATTAAACATTTAAGTAGCAATTCATTTATGTACAAGTAAGGAATCACAATCAAATAAGTGAAGCATATTTATTATTAGAATATGCTATATCATAAAAAGATTACCGTCACATAATAATATTACTCCTATGTATTACAAACATTTACTAGGTTTTCTCTTATTTTTGAAGACATTAAAAATAATAGTAGTTATATTGTCATACCACATATATAATAACATAAGTACCAATAAAAATAATATCATTTATCATTTAAATAGATACTATAGAATAAAATTAGAGCAGCATATGTCTAAAAAGCTTTGCCATCCCACACTTAGAAAAAAAAATAGTTAGAAACATTTCAAATACAAGTATTAAATATATGATTAACTAGAAAAATCATAACCACAATAAATTTAGAATAAGATTCTAAGTGAGTTTTACAAATTAATGTAAAAGCTAATAAAAATTAATATAAGATAATTATAATTTTTATCCACCTTTAAACTTGCATAACCCGTGTTCTATGTTTCTGATGTATACATATGATATAATTCCATTCTAATAAAATTAATCTATAAAAAACATTATAATTGTTATTTAATAAAATTTTATATGAATTATGATCTTATTTATGAAAAAATATTTCTTTTTTCAGATTAGTTTTATCATATAGGAAATTATATAATAAAATATAATAAAAACTAAAAAGTTTATCTAGCTAATCTTTCAGTGCAATTGGTTAAAGTGCGTAAGCTTTATAATAATTTAAATAAGATCACATAACGTTATTTACTGTCATGAGTATTATCAGCATTATTTTGTTATGCATGAAAATGCGTTAATGCAGCATTTTTAAATGAAATTTTGCCAAGAAATTTTTTAAACTTTAACCATTAAAATTAAAAGACTATGTTCTTATATAGAAATAAACTGTAAATAAACAATAAAAGGAAAATAAAATATACATAAATATAAAATTATTTCTTTCAAAATCTAAACTTGCAAGAGACAGAATTCTTATCATATAAGGAATACTGCATTGATGCATGCAAAAAGTGCAATTATCTATTTTATCGTACAAATTCGCACTATATTATATTATATAAATGTGTATATATGTTAAAATAAATTGAAAATTAAAGAAATGTGTTAATATGTATTAAAATAATAATACATATTTACGTATATAATAATTCGAAAAGTTTCCATGTATGAGTAGGAAATTAAAATAACGTGCTTGAGGGATTTTTGTGATTTTAAAATAAGTATAAAAAAAGAATATATAGTTTCGCAAATTAATACAATTGAAAAAGAAAAAAAATTAAAAAAAAATACAATATCACTTCATTCCTTCAATTCATTATTTTTAAATAAAAAATAAGAGATCTGTAACATTAGAAAAAAATTGCACTTCCTAAATGCATATTTACGTGCTAAAAATAATGTTTAAATCAACAATATTAAACATTTTAACTCAGTTAATCTGTGCAAAATAAACATAAAAAGTACGATGACAGATTTTGGACATAGAAGAAAAAAATACTAATAAATTTTACCACATGTCAAAACGTGGGCGTTCCGTTTTTATATTCAGATGCTCTGCATACCTATCTGTCACATTCAAGCACTTTGAACGTAGGTGTGGTTGTAGTGGGTGTAGGAGAATTGTGTTTGCTTACACGATGATTCAATGATGTCTCTTGCACGTTGTCCAGATTTCCACATATCGCTCTTTTATGGTTGGCCAATTTCTCTCTGTTCATGGGTGAGCCTAGAACCAGGGGCCATGACGCTAATCCGCATTACTCAAAAAATGTACATTTAAAAAACACGATTCTTCTTAGAATGAAGAAGACTACGCGCAGACGTTAGTAAAGAGATTTGGCAGAAAAATATCTCAATGCATTGTTATTTTCTATTGAATTTGAGCTGCTCACAATAAATATGAAAAAGGTTCCCACTTGCAATAGGGATATGAAATAAAATCTTAATTAATATAACACTGGTGAATCTCTATATAAATAAAAATAACTATTTAAGACTTATTCTAGTCTTCTATTTCCTTTTCTCAAAGCACTAAAATGCTTCTAGAGATTCTTAAGATTGCGTTGATCATACTTAAGACTATGCTATCAAGTACAGGGTTGGCCATATTCGACGGAAAGATCTGGCAAACACTGTAACTTTTGACAGAGATGTTAGATCGAGTAACGACGTTTCCCATGATTGAAAAAAAAACATCTTTCCGTTGAATATGGCCAACCCTGTATATCCCGCAATAAAACCTAAATGGACGTGAAATATATTTCATGCGCAAAGCGTTAATAGTGCATTTATGTGAATACATATTTTAATATAAAATAATTAAAAATTTAGAGAAACAAATATACACATACACAAAATATTCTTTTTAAAGAGAAAAATTATGATAATTTTTAGCCAAAATGTCAAAAACTATTTGTTAGATCCCAATAAATATAATACATATTTAAAAAAAAATTTGGATTTTGCATTTCAGATAAAATCTTTGAAAATTATATGCTGTCCAAAATGAAGAAATTTGAAACAGTAAATGTTTTATATGCAGAAGATATAAAGAAAGTGAGATTTATTCTTATTTTCAATATTTCAGACATAAAATTATATATACATATACCTATTTTTTTAATTAAAAAATGTCGTACCTACTTTTCATTCAACTCATTTTTAAAGTTATATTTTCTCACCATATAGTTGGACAAGCATAAGATAAATACAAAATATAATATATGCTGATGCAAACAGAATCAGAAAAGACTTGAGAAGAATGTAACACAGATTTTTCTGGCATACATATAGATGTACAAATAAAAAATTATGTACATAACAGCTATTATAATTATATATATATATACATATTAGGTGTTGGAATTAATTCGTAGCGTTTTTAATGAAAGAATGTTATTTATTTCACATGAGCATTAAAAAATACATTAATGAAAGTACTTCCCATCACTTGATCTTACCTATATAACTTAGCAGTACTGGCAAAAAGATGAGACCATGTGCTGCTCCAAATAGTACAATACCCAAATACATTCTGAAGTAAAACACCTGCAAATACCCTTAGCTGAGTAATTCTGAATATTTTTATACAATTAAATACAGACAAATAGCAGAACTCCAATTATCTATTATTAATCATGATTAATAAATTTGTGATTAATAATGTAAGTAGATATTTATATCCAAATATTTTTTAATAATAAAAACATTTTGAAAGGAAATAATAGATAAAAAATTGTGTGTGTGTGTGTGTGTGTATGTGTGTATACATACAGTTTAATATTTTAATTATTATTGCGATACTAAAAGCCGAGCATGTTTTTGATCGCTAATCGACAATTTAGATTATTAGATAATTGGTGTTTTATTTAACAGTATATAGTAAAAAAAAAATTAACCTGGAAAATTTGACTCTTTGCAAAGCCCAATACTATAATACCACCAAACTTTGTTAGTGTGATACCACTAAATACTGAACTCCCCATATTTGTCAATGCATCTGCGACTCTTTCAACTCTAGTTGCTTGAACTGACACGGAGAAGGAATGTACTAGATGACTGCAAAACTCGACAGCTATACCAACTGCCTGTAATACAAATTAGTAATGAATAATACATTTTTCAACAATTGTTATGTAATTTGAATGCTTTTTCTTATTTTTGTAGTATATTAATATATTAATATCAATATATTATAAAAATGTAATATATACTATGTAAAAACAGATATATATATATATATATATTTTTTTTTTTTAATTAAAAATATAAACATTTAAACAAATATCTTAATATAAAATGAATTTATGTAGATAAAATACAATTAAGTTTTTACTCTAATATTAACAAAAAAAAACATTCATGTTGTGAAAATTTATAATAATTCGCAAAAATATTTAAAATTGAAAAAAAAATTTATAATAAACATTTTATTGTTTCATTTCAATATGTTCCATATTAAATTTTTAAATATATAAAAAATGAAAAATGTCCAGATACTAACAATAAACAAATCCATGTATATATAATCAATATAAACTAAATATACTAATTTTACAATGATTAACTTACCATAACAAGATTTACTAGAGACACAGCATTCAAAGTTATGTGCCACCAATACATCAGACCACCAATATTAATGACAATCATTGTGATTGTAATTAGAACCACAAGTGATGAGAAGATATCTAAACCCATTAATAAGAAAGTAACCACAAATATAGCTAGCAATGAGATTCCTATACTCTGCAATGTGTCAGGCCACATAGTTAGATACTGCTCATAAAATACGTAGAAAAGTAGTGTTTTCATTATGCCCTTTCAAGTTATAGTTGAGCATGTTGGTTATGTTCGCCGCTACTACTCTGGCTGCTCTCATTGATTCAAAATAATCGGCTGAAGTCTTGAGGATAGTGTGATAAGCCATGAAATATGAAGCACCGACTGTTGACATTCCCGTTTTAGGATCAGTAATATAATTCACACCGTGTCCATAAGCTGCGTGACCTCCTTTAGCACATGTTTCATCGGGATTGTCTTGCAGAAAGAATGATACATATTTGTTGAAATCAATGGGCACTGGTCTGTTGTATTCATTCAAAGTAATATTGCAAGTAGAACATAGTCGATCTGTAAACCGAAAATACGTAAAATAATTGAATTAAAATAAATTCATTTATTATTATAAAAAAATATTTATACATGAAAGTATAATATACGCGATTATATCAATTATATAAAGAAAAGTATATACCAGTATGTGGACAGAATGAATTGTTCGTAGGAAAATATTTACAACAAGTGGATAATCCCGACCAATCGATATAATCATCCATCCAAGACGAAGCAGGCTTGGCTATATAAGTTCTAAAAAAAAAAAAAAATAAAAAAAAAATAAAAAATATTTCAACATCTAAAGACGAGTAAACATTAAAATAGATTTATTCATAAAACTTTCTATTTCGTGTTGTAATATACCTATTTGGTTGTTTAGATGCTGTAAATATTTGTGTCAATACTGAATCACTATTACAATATTGTCCACCACACACTAAGTTTTGCATTTTCGTATTTGAATAATTTAGGCCATCTTTGACGACGAAATACATTGGCGGCCCGATAGATAAGTAATTATTTAAAAACTGAAAAAAGCAAGAATTTCAATTTTTTAATAATTCGTATTTAGCTCAACGTTTATACTCTAATGGTTACAACATACTTTGAAATATTTAAGGACAAAACTATCTTCGGGCATAGAAAGTTCTTGATCAAGGCCGATTTCAATATGTGGTATTACGGCAATACTGCTACAGAGCCAACCGAAAAATACAATCATTACGATCGCGCGAACCCATTTTTGTAGTAACAGCGGGACGTATGCGACTTTGAAAATTTTATACAACATTCCATCTACTACTTCTTCTCCATCATCACGCTTAGAACGAATAAAGCAGCATACATCTAACCTGTTATTCTGAAATTATAAAAAGCATTTAATATGATCAAGAAAAAAAGAATATGTTTAGGGACGCTATTAGCATTATTTGCATCATTCTACTCTTGTTTTATATCTAACAAATGATAGAATGACAAATAGCGCTAATAGTAGACGTCTCTCTGTACGCATCTAACGTATAAAATAAACAAAAGAGAGAAGGAGAAAAGGGAAGAAAATAAAATAAATAATGAAAAGTAAGTCTCTATAAAGTTTTGTAGATAAAAATTTCGTATGAATTAAAATTCATTATATATATTAACATAAAATTCTTATACATACTGCATGTCGAATCGTATCAAGTGCTAAAAGACTGACGAAACATGTAATTTGTAATATGAAGTCCACTAATAATGCCATTCCGGCATAAAGAGCAAACGCTTTCACGGCAGGCATATCAGAAAGACCACCTGTAAACAAAAAAAGTCTTAATTGTAACAGTTTATTTGCAAACAATTTTTATTTTCTTTTTCATTAATTTTTTTTATTTCTTCCGCGTATATTATTTATGATATTTTCTGTTAACACATACCAAGGAAAAAACAACAGCTTTCCGATACACTTGTAAGTAACATACTAGGGCCAACTTGACCCAACGTACGGCCAATGTGTTCCGGGATTGATTCATTTGGACGTCTACCTTCCCTTTGATGAGTTTGAACGAGAATAAAGATATTATCTACTCCGACTGCTAATACTAAGAATGGAATGACCTCGATAATGATCAGTGTAGCTGGTATACCAATAAAGCCGAACAATCCAACTGAACAAATTACAGATGCTAGCACTATGAGTACACCTCCAAGTCCAAGAGTAATCTTAGAATCGTGCTAAAAAATAAATGGATTAAATGTACAATATTAAATAAGACGTAAAATTAAGATTAAGCATGTAATATAACATAAATTCTTACCAAAAGACGAGCACATGATCTAATTTGGCCAAGAGACACTGCAATATATCCAAACATAATAATGTATGATACTAGAATAGTCACAATGTCCGATTGAGATTCACGATTCAGTTCGTCTTCGATAGAACGCTCAGACGTGAACGCTATGTCCATAAATGCCGGTTTTTTTGTTGCCGTCCAATTTTTCATGAAGTTAATAAAGCTGAAATTGAACGATATATAATTAATATAATCTTATTTGAATACAGAGATAAAGAACTTTCGAATTATCGTATGAATTTACCTTTCTTCCCATTCCATAGCGGGTAATAATCTGGCTTTGTTGTGATAATTGTTTACAAGAAGAGTAAGGATTATGGCGGTTGCCTTTTCATATGATGGGTTATGAAGATCTTGTCCCGGAGACGAAAATCCACCCACTGCAATTGCTGGCTCAACCGGGCCGCCGTAAAGTGCGAGGCATTCAGGATTATATGCATTTCTGAGAAACAAAAATATATAAATATAATATAAATATGATTTAAAAAAGAATATTATTATACACATTTTCAACAAAAGTATTACTTTTTTCAAATATTTCAGATTTATTAATAGTTACGTTTCAACGATAATTCTTATCAATTTCTAATATATTCTTCAAATAATTGATTTTAAAAGTTTATCGTTAAAGCTTTTCATTTTTTCATATCATTGTAAAAAAATTTATCTAAAGTAGATCTTATCACTAAAATACAGTTTGTTTTTTTATATCAATATCAATTTTTTTGCAATATTAAACATAAATATCCCTTAGAATTTGTTTTTCATTTTTATTTCATAGTATATAATAGCACTTTCATATTTCATACATATATAACTACGTATGTCTCTACAATTCTTTAAATTTTACTTATGTTATTCTCATAAATATAACTAAGATAAACGTCCCAGTGACATGTATCTCTGTCCGGACACTTACACAAAATTTATTACAGAAAAAAAATTTATTATAAATTTATTTATTACATAGGTATATGTCCGGTCATTGGGACGTTTACCTTAAATGAATATAACATGATGTATGGTTTCGTAAGAGTAGTCAATATATTTCTAATCCTCATTACATGCATGTCTGCATCTCATTCAAGATTGATCGAAGAGTTAAGGATTGACAGTGAGAGAGTATAAGGATAAGTAACTTGTTTCGAAAATCCATATTTCAGAAAAAAAAACGGTTAAAATAAATATATAATATTACAATCTTCTTCATTTTTATTACTTACTGTGAGCAAACTCTAAAATGATCCAAATAGTTCACTGTATAATTCCCTTCTTCTTCTGAATTTTCAAACTTTTTTAAATCGTCTTGCCAGTAACCCCAAATACTTTGAATAGTACAATGCGAGACTGTTGTTGGACCGGTAAATGGTCCAGTTAAAGGAGCGAAACATATGTTCGCTAACGTGTAGTTGTTAGGAGTAACTATACTTTTAATACCTTCTTGCAATTCAAAGACTGTTTTTAGAAAAGTATCATTAAACACGGGACCAAATACAATTGGTCCGTTGGATGTGTTGTGTACAATCTGCAATTAACATCAAACATATATAACATAAAGAATTACAAAATATAATGAATCAAAGTTAATACACATATAATCTATTTCTACAAGGAACGATAAGAAACATATTACTATTTTTCTTAATAAATAACATTCTTTCATTAAAAACGCTACGAATTAATTCCAACACCTAATATATTAAAAATTTAATTTGTTCTATATATACAAAGATAAACTTAATATACTCTAATATATTTTAGTAATACATACATTCGGTAAGCCAACAGAAGTGATAATAATTTGTTCATTTCGATAAAAGGGTTCAAAATGTTTATCAAAATATTCCCTTTCAATGCGCGATCGAGAATGCGGAGATGCCCACAATTCCACAGGATCTGTAGTAACTTTCATGTATTTTATTCCATGTCCCAAGCCAACAATCAGTAGGAAGCCAAGGAAAAGTATTAACCAAGGTCGAGAAGCGCAAACTGTAAAAGAATATTAGTCATTGTAGGCAATGTGAAACATCTAATTTTATGTAAATTATATCATAAAATTTAAATTATATTACCTGTTCCCCATTTGCAGAAAAATTCTTGCAAAAATTTGTCAGTACCTGCTCCAAGTTTCTCAATGAAAGTGGACTGTTCTTGATCAAAGCCAGCTGGTAACTCATCGGAGGATATAACACCTATAAACAAATATTTATATTAAGTATAATAAATTTATAAATATTCGATTAAGCACCATTATGTAGCTTAAACAATCTTGAGTGCAAAAGTGCTGTAAATTATTAATATTCTATCATTTATAATTATTATATAATATTATAAATAGGCTATTAGCTTCCAGCTAGGATACAGAACATTACACTGTATGTTCCACTGTAAGATATTTGTTGGAATGTAGTTTAGTTTCACAGTGTAACACCAGAATGTATTGTAGTCTTTCATTCTTATTCTTATAATTATATTTAGCGCATCAATAATAGATTAATGATTTTAATTTAAACTTAAGTTATAAATCTTTCAGAATTGATTTTTGACGATTTTATTACAAAATAAGTATGGTCCCCACATACTTTTTGAAAAGTTAATAATATTAACATGTTTTATACGCTCATACTCTGCTTTTTACAGTGTCGAATAGTGTAACACTGTGTCACAGTTGAAATATTTTGTATAAGACAGTGTTATACTGTATCATCTGTGTATGTTGGAGAACATCCATAGTAATGTTACAAGTAACCAATTTGTATAAGAGTATAAAAACGTTTTATAAAAAAACTTAAATTCTAAAATTGAATAATTTTTTAACTTAAAAATAATAAAAACAATATTTTAACTTTAATTATAATTAATAATGTTGAAACCAACACATTACGTTACTTATTACAAAAAATAAAATTTTTTATACATGATATGCACTAAGTAGACTAAAAGATTTTAAGGGATGATCCTCACACAAATTCAAAAACCTCATGACTAATATGTCTAACATGACTTAGTTTCAAAGATATAGGATGTTAAAGTTGAAGAAAAAATTTTTTTTCTAAAAATTTCAAAAATCACTCGAATTATTTTGATAAAATTACTTTGCATAATATATATTCAAGTTATTTTGATGCTATTTATAATATAATATCATAAAAATAACTTGATGAATAATTTTCGAGATTTTTGAAAAAAATAAAATTTCTTGACACCTTGTTTTTTTGAAAACTAAGCACTTCTGATATATGGTTATATGAAATTTTGTCTTGAATTTGTGAGAAATCATCTTTTAATATCTTTTAACGTATTTAGTATACATTCTACATAGATATAGTTCTTTAACTGAAATTAACACAAAATTATAAGAAATCAAATTTTTTTAGATTACTAAAATTATTGATTTTGTTAACTTAAAAGAAAATAACGCTTGAAAAGTAATATAGAATATGTGATTTAGAATAAATATGATTAAATGTTAAGATATAAAAAAGTTCCCTTCAATATTAGATATTTCATTCCATAATATTCTAGATATGATAAATAAAACGACTTGTACATATCTTTTAAATTTTCATTATTTTTTAACTATTTTCATAAGTCAGATAAATTACCTATTTGAATGCAACATATTCTATATGAAGTAACACATAAAATTTAATTTTGCTTTTTTTCAAGATCATTCTTTAATGTTATTGATGGGAAATTCTTTCTTGATTAACTTTATAAACAGAACATTTTATTTTCTAATTAACTATTTAAAACCTAAAACATACACATAACATATTGTAACATGCAAAACAAAAAGTATTATAAAAAAAATATACAATTTAAAAACATAAGACAAAACATACGAAATATTTGCAACACGATTTTTGTGAGCAGAGAAATGATATTTGTAAACTACTTTTCCTATTTTTAAGAAATTTATATGCTTCTTTAGAAACTTGAAAATATTTTTTTATAACACTTATTCGTGAATATTGTATATAAATTATAAGATTATATAGCGTAATATATTATCGGAATACAACTCATCAAGTTCATGCTTTTTTTTATGTAATAGTAATTATATAAAATGCAAACTTTTCAAGCGTCAATCTTAAGCGTTAAAATTTTTAGTGCAATAGATAATTATCATAATTTGTCACGTATGCAGTATTGTATTGCAAGAGATATAAGTTATATATAGCTTAGTCAAGTGCTAAAACACTTGATAAATCCAAGTGCAAATAATTGTGAAAATAAGTGAAAAATTTGTCTAATGCGCATTTGACATCCTGGCAGGTACGATCTGCAAGGGCTGAAAATAAAGCGAAAGACACAAAAGCTGTAAAGCAATAAAAAAGCTATAACAGGAAAACAGCAATGACGAACACATCGTAGATAGTAAAGCTTTAGAATCGAAAAAACCTACTAGAACGCTTAGATTGAAGTGGACTGTCTTCTTGGTCAGCGGCGAGGGCAATACGAGCACCATCTCCTGGGTGGTGTAATCCGGCAGCTAGCCGTCTACCCACCTGTCTTCCTACCTCCTCTCCTCGTGCAACTATACATATGCACACACCATACATACACAACCTATAGTCTGTACTTATTTTGTATGACATAAGTATTATATGAAAATTATGTATGCTTCAAGTAGTTTATATGTTTCAAAGTCATAACAAAGTAAAAACTCGTTCCACACACGGAAAGTTATTTTAGTAATTCACACTTATTACAATCTAAATAATATCAAATAAAACTCCATTAGTTCATAAAATAACAAAAAGTTAGTGCAAATGTTAACACTAACACTTCTAAGAAAAAAATTAAAAAATGTGCAACAAATATTTCACGAGGTGAAGTGAATGACACGCATTCATCATAAAAATTTTTTTTTTGAAAACAATACTTAAATAATTAATACGTAATATCCTGCAAATTTTATAACTGTGTGAATATGGCTATCTTTATATTAATTTATAAATGTAACCATATTGGTAAATTGTCTTAATATTTCTCACAAAAATAATGTTTGTTTTTTAGTATATTTGTAAATAAAATATTAATATTTTAGCGTTATTTTTCAAAGCTTTAAATAAAATAAGTGCAAAAAAAGACCTCACAAAAACAAATAGTAGCAATAAAATATATCTAAGAATTATTAGATTAAATTTTAATCACATAATCAATTCTTATCTCCACCCTTATTTTCGCTTAGAGATGTTTAATAATAATAATAACACAAATTAATTACATTAGTCACTAACATATTCAATAAATTTTTAAAAATAATTATATGCAAAATATAATAAAAAAAAAATAGCTTTAATTGAAAAAACAATACATTTTCCATTTTCATAATTTGTTATGTTTAGTAACAATTTTATATATATGCATATTTTCATACATTAATATATAGGTATACATATATATGTATATAAAATATACATATTGATTTTTATTATCTAAAATATCTTCGTTTCTTTGAAGAATAAAATCAAATGTTCGATAAAATATTCAGTTCAAAAAGACATATTACAGCTGGGCTGCGTTCGGAAACATCATTCGAGTGCCCCCGTGTATCGTTTTATCCTTATTATTCACCCAATGTTAAATGATAATATGATACACGGGGATACCTGGGTGATGTTTCCGAACTCAGCCTTGACAGGAATCTCAAATATATTAAAGTTTAGTGCAACTATTTCGAGCATTTATTTATTACTAAGCATCTGTACTACTAAGTACAGTGAGTGTTATTTTCAAGCATATTGAATCATAAGTTGTTTATTGCTTTACTTATAGTAAGGTATTCTTCAGTGATAAAATCTTACAATATCTTTTATCTCTAAAAAAAATGTTAAAATTGATGTAAACACGTGAATTTTATGAGGTTATTTGAAAGTTATATCATTTAATATTTTATGTTGAATTTGTCAAATTGATTATAATACTGTGTAAAAACATATACCGTAAAAAAATATATAAATCTCAAAATCTAAAAAAAAAATATTTTGGGAAAAGTATTACCAACCAATAATATATATCAAACTGAATAATCATCTTTAGATTATTTCTTCTGTTTTTGAAAGTGTAATAGAAATATTTTAAATAATAAAAATTATGAATTCCTTTATATATACATACATTTAAAGAATATAATTTCGATATGCATAAATCGAATCAATTTCTTACCTATACGTTTCCTATGGCTGAAACACATCATTAACAGAAGGAAAAGGCAGGAACCACATACAAAAATAATTGTCATTATAACTTCGTAACCATCATAACCAAATATTGAAAATGGTGTTGGTAATGGAGGCATCGGTGGTGGTGTTGGACAACTTTGTTCACAATCTACACAGCTGCAAGCTGGTGTGTTTTTCTATAAAAAAAAAGTTAGACGTATAATAATCTTTTTAGTTCATTTCTTATTATGTTATTTTATTTGTGTGATAAAAATTATTTATAGACATATATAAATACTTTTTACATGATGACAGTGATCTGTCATAAATAAAATATTTGAATAGAATTTGAAGTTAATAAACATTAAAAAGGTATAAAATATACAATTTCAATTGTTCTAAACATTTATATAACTATATCTATATTATTTTAAAATTAAATTAAATTTTATAATTTAGTATCAATTATAAGATAAAAAAAAGCAAAAATATATAATTTTTTTCATTTAAAAATATCATTTATGATTTTAAAAACTTTAAACATGTCGAGAAAAATTTTTACTATTATATTAATTTTTTTAATTTAGATTTAATATTTTTTCATAACATAAAATGTAAAAAAAATCATTTTTAGATATTCAAATCTTGGATTCTATGATATATATGAAAGTTATATTATTTATGCTTACGTTTTATTATAAAATTTATTAAATGAAAGATGTATCCCATAGAAATAAAGTAAAAAAAAATTAAATAAAATAGTTTGTTTAACCTTAATGAATATTAGATATACATATATTAATATAATTGAAAACTTGTTTATTTTGACTACTTGACAGTTAAATTGCAGAATGATAAAAAGTATTAATATGCGTCCATCAGCAAAGATCCTAAATTAACATTCATAAATATTTTTTACATTATATAACTGATTGTGAAAACTTGTCTATCTTTTGATCGTTAAATCGTAGAATGATAAAAAATATAAACGTGCGTTAATAAAAATCTAATAACTCGCTTTTTGTTTTGTATCATTGTATGTTTGAACAATCTATTCTCTTTTTTCATAACTAATTCATTCATGACGTAAGACATAAAGTAACAATTTTTTAGAAAACTTATATTCACAATAAAAAGTGATTTATCAATATTTAGCAGATCCTTATAAATGAAAAACTCACAGCAAATGAATGCAGTTTGCTTATTTAAGTTTTTTATACTGTAAATGAACTATATAGATTTTAAAAAGTATTTTCGCATGTATTGTTGTAGATATATAATATCATATAAAAACATATACACATATACATATATAAATATATTGGGTCATCTAAAAAGTATCCGCGGTACTTTGTCACTAGATATATGACCATCAACACACATCTAGTGACAAAAAACCGCGGATAGATGACCCAATATTTTTAAATACATATACATTTTAAAAAATGTAATACTAACGTTCAATGCCTTGTTGCATGGTGTGATTGGAGGATCTAATGGCGTAAATGATCCGACAGGATTATCAGTATTTATATATGTAATTTGGAAAGGTACAAAAATATTATTCTCCGCATCACCCATAAAGTGAAACCATTTCAATGGAGTACATCTACTCGCTCCCCATTCTCCACACATTAGATCCAATGCTAACTGCCCTGTACTCGGCACTGACACCTTATTGCACGAGTTAAATGTTCCATCAAGATATTTGTTCGTTATATATATATTTATTTTGTTAACATATTCTACACCTGGAAAGAAATTCAAAATAATAAAATACGTATCAAAATGTTGCAACTATAAGATATTAAGTTTTAAACATTTTTTTTAATATATAAAGATAGAATATAATAATTACCATCTGCCACGTCTTTCTCCGTAATGTTGATAAATTTGCTTTGATTAATACCGCATGTGAAATCACAAAAATGCTTTGCTAAATTATCTAAGCAACTAGGACATCGTTTTAGGAAATTTGACGCAAGCTGGATATTTGAGTCTAATGTAGTAAGTTGCTTTGTATCACAACAAGTATTAATTCCTTTGCCCTCATCCACTAACAAATGTGGACAATGCTTAGCCAACAATTTCTGTCCTTCAGAATTTAATGGTTTTGCTGGTCCATCATAAATACAATTTTTTATGTGCATAGATGCATCCGTGTAACACTCTCCATACCATATACAATGACCATTTTCTTCACTGACAACCTGTTTGTAAATAATATGTTCAGACCTTCTTTAAATAATCTACTATTTTGTGAAAAGCAAAACAGCCGATAAAATTAGCTTTAATTCTTGTACATTGAAATATTTTTCTTATACATTACAGTTACATATATCTACTACCAATAATATATTACTATGAATATATTAGATAGTATTTTACAACGGATTAAAATATTGTTGTTTAATGTAAAGTTTCACAGACTGCGTTCACACGAAGCATATATAAAGATATATATATATAATATAATATATAAGGCATTTCCTAATTGAGTTCTTGACTTACGTATTAAAGTCTGATAAGATTTATTTGAGTCAATGAGCTGAATTAATGATTTAATTCACCTAATATAAAATACAATATTGAATGAAGAACTCCAACAAAGGAACGACGGTTTGTTTCTTACCTCTCAAAAGATATTCCTATACAATGATGTACATAACTAGTGAAAAATTAATTAAATACTATTAAAGTAAATTTAAAATTAATTTGAGATAATCAAATAATATTATCAACAATATTATCAACAATATTATTTAATTATCTCAAATTAATTTAAAATTTACACTAATAGTATATTTAATTAATTTTCTTTAATAAATAAGACATTAATTAAGAGAGAAAGAATGTGATACTACTTTTAATAAAAACAAAATTAACTAAATATTTCACATATGCACACACACACACACACATGCACGACGCACGCACGCACAAAGTAGTTATTTACAATAAAATTTAAATTAATTAATAAACATAATAAAAAAAATTTTTTAAATTAGAGATTGTAATTTTTCAAATAGATAAAAATTAAGTGCACATAATGATATTTGTATAAAAATAAATATGTATTTATAAATAACATTTTTAAACATTTATTAAACACAGAAATTATTAAAAATTCTCAAATTTACAAATATTTCTTAAAATGTCGTTTATCTTATTAACTTAATAATTTTTTGCTTTTGTATTTTAAATCAAAAAAAGAAAATATGTAAAAAAATATATTTTAAAAACTCAGTAAAATTACTAACTTTAGTTTTCAAGAAAAATTGTGTGTATAATTATATTTACTTTATATAGAATTAATGATTCGCTTGATTTAGAAATTTAAATTATGAAATTTAAATTAATATCTCGGTAGTCTAAAGATTAAGGTGCTCGCACGGAATGTAAGAGATCCGGGTTCAACTCTCGGCCGAGACAATATTTTTCGCAATAAGTTTATTACTTAAGTATTTTAAGATTAATTTAGAAAATTTGGGGGGGGGGGATTATTAACATTTCAGATTGATTGCGTTGGAAGTCAACCATATCGACACGCAATTATCATATTCATTACACGAAATTAATTCATTTATATGAATATATATAATAATTCAACATCTTAACAGACCGTAGTGGCGCTTCCTATTCAAAGTAAAATAAACTTAAATTATTTTAATATTTATTAGATTTACTATTTAAATCCCAGGAAAAATATTTATTTTCTTTTATTATATTGTTTTAGATTTTATTTAAAACAAATATTTATTTAACTATGAAACTAATAAAAAAAAAGAAAAGAAATGAAAGAGATAATACTGGTTATGCATGAGAGTGTAAAATAGTGCACTTGTTCATTACACGAGAAACGATGTTCGGTATCAGTTCTTCGCATGAGTCATTCGTTTATAAGAAGTTATGTCACGCAATGGATTTTATACTTTGAATTATACCCTGCATAAGCCGACAGAATATTTTTTAACTGTCTATAAGTGATTCGATGAAACTTACAAAAAAATTACGTGATTTATAATCTTATCGATTTTAATAACGTAGTAAAAAAATTGCGTTCACAGTTTAATTCGCATATTTTATGTTAAGATAATTTGACTTGCATAATGTATACGCATAGAAAAATTAATAACACACTTAATATGACGTAATGATATAATATTTGTTATATTTAGAATTAAAAATTACTGAAAAAAACTTGAAAGACTTTGAGTAAAAAAAACCCGGAGTAAAATCAGTTTTTACTCCGATTATAAAAATTTTTTTACTTTCGAATATACATTTTCTTTGAATATTTAACTCTACATTATTGTTCTAGATGTGAAAACAAGTTTTTGCATTCATCTAAAAGATTTTTTATTCTGATAAAGATTATAAATCAAACTGCAGAACAATGGCAATAGCCACAAACATGCAATTAAATCCAGTTTCGAAAAGGTAATCGATTTATTGAACTTCACAACAACGCAAAAATGTTGACATAAAATTATAAAGACACAAAATGATAAATATATTGAAATAACATCGATATTAAGTATTTTAATGAGATATCTCAAGAAAAATGAATTTTACTTTTTTCAAGATTTTGATATTTTTTTCAAAGACTAGTATTTTACTCGGGTTTTCACTCCGAAGAAAAAAAATCTGTTTTTCTTATCTTTATTACATAATTTTACATGCATTTCATCAATAATTTCATACATGCAATTACACAAATCTCTAAATAAGTCTAGTCTTAAGTGTACTAGTCTGATGTAAGAACTGAGAAGGAATCTCATTTAAGTGGAATACTAGTATTAACAACAGCCTTGTTTCTAATCACACTTTAGCTCTTTCCTGTCGTAATGCGAATTCAGACGGCCGCTAAGAAATCAGGATAACTCAATATGAGAATAATTTCTCCGTAGGTCTATACATAATATATTTATTGATATATGTATAATATTTATCTATAATAAATTTGTGTTTATGGTGCAAAGATTAACAAGTGGACATGTTCCTCTCTTTAATAAATTTCTAAGATCGCTTTAGAAGATAGCTTTAAAACTAAAATTCGTGAAATTCTGATTTTTTTTAATAATAAAAAAAGGAAAATAATTAAATCTAAAATCTGTAAGCTCTTAAAAAGTGTAAAACTGAAAAAATTAAAACTCTTTCTCTCCCTCTCTCGTTGCGAGATACAAAAAATAACAAATAAAAAAATTTTATTAAATTAAGTCTGCTCTTTCCTATATTAGTATAATTATAGGCACGATTTTATGAATTTTGTTAATTCATTAAATATCTATAAACTGAATATATTTATACTTTTTACTTTTTCCTCAATAATTTCAAAGCATATATTTTTAGTTTTTATATTATCTTTACATATTATTAGTTTAGGTCCGATTCTTTATCAATGATAAATTAACTTTAATCTCGATTCTCAATTTACTCAAGTCTACTGTTTATCTTTTTTTATACCGTTTATCTTTTTTTATACTTGCCTGTTTCCAGAAATTTTCCACGTCAAATCGGACATCTTTGAAATATTGTCATTTTTAATTTTTGTTTAATTTACTGATATATTCTAGATAAAAATACCAGATACATGTTTCGCAAAAAAAAAAAAATTTGAGATTCTTTTGTGAAGTTATTCACGCTTGTAAGTTGCAGAAATTCATAAAAAATGTTTATGCAATCGAACATTCAAATTATTATATCGTCGAAACCTTTAATCGTACAAAAAAAATGCAAAGATTTTAAAGATCTTAAATTGACATCTATTATGAGCTGGCACACTTCAGTACAATCGAATGCAACCTACCATATTTTTTGCTAATTACTTGCTCTTTTCCCGACTTTTTTGTTCCAGCCAATTCACTGTCAGTGAAGTACACTTATGGCCGTGCTAGTTTAAGACTAAAATTAGCACAGTCATAAAGAAAACAAGCTGCAAATGAAAAATCAAATACATTTTGTAGGGTTATTTTTTCATATACATGCGAAACTGCGCCGTCACACAATAGAATTTTTTAACTATACATTTCATTTGAATTCCATTTTGCAATTTTGAAGTTATTTCGTAATTGAAATGGAAATATATTTTTTACAAAATTTTTTAATTGGTGAATTGATGATGAAAAATAGTAATTAAATTTAACAAATGGAAAATGATTTATTTATTAGGTGTTGGAATTAATTCGTAGCGTTTTTTAATGAAAGAATGTTATTTATTTCACATGAGCATTAAAAAATACATTAATGAAAGTACTTCCCATCACTTGTAAAACGCTACGAATTAATTCCAACACCTAATATATGAAAATAATAAATTACAAATAATCCATTCATATAACAATTTAAGATCTTTAAAATTAGTCTCTCACATTTTTTTGTATGATTAATGGTTTCGATAATATATTAATTTGAATATTCGCATAAATGCATTTTTTATGAATTTCTGCAACTACATTGTAAATCAAATATTCAGTACAACCGAGTATTATATTTTAAACAAGGAGGTATAATTTAAAAAAACATAATTGTTAACATAATTTTCTAAAAATAATTTAATAAATTTCTATAAGAATTAATTAAAGCAATTAAAATAAAAAAAATTGTGCTAAGAAGGGCTACAAACTAAATAAACAAATTTTAATGTACATAATATGACATTACACAGTTGACATTAAATAAAACAAAAGTAAAAACAAAAATAAAAATAAAACTTAAAAATTAAAATTTGTGGAATTTTGATTTTATAAAAAGAAAGGAAAAAAAGAGAGTAAAAAGTTTAAAAATTATGAATGTAAAAAATATTAAAACTGAAAAGATGAGAACATTCTCTTTTTCTTTCATTTAAAAATACAGGCAACACTATATAGAAAAAAATAAGTCTTAAATATTTTTTACACTTTTTTTAAAGCATCGGCATGGTTCTCTCTAAATTAATTTCATTAATTCGTTAAATTTCTATGGACTCATTATATTTATTTTGTACTCTCTCTTTATTTTTCAAAACATATTTTTATATACGTGTATACACATGTACAGCCATCTTACATTCTAAAAAAGAAAAGCTAAAGTTGAAAGGGACATAGTTGTTGAATGATGTAGAGATGCTATGTATGTCGCAACATATAAATCGTTCTTTGTCCGATAGTAAGTGGTTAACTATCACTAATGTCATTAAGCACTTAGTCTAGTCTTTCTTACAAACAACTAATCACATCGACTGTCTTCTTTTATTCGCATATCAGCGATGGGAATCCGAAAAGGAAAGAGAGATGGATTAATATTACAAGAAGATAAAGCTTTTAGAATATTTCTCTTGTCAGCAGAATAATATATCAACAGGATTTCTCTTTCGAGGACGTGATAGTTTCGAAAGCGAGTAAGTTAATTCTGAGTAGAAATCTGTTCAAAAACATCTTCCCGACCTCGACCACAAACACGAAAAACATTAATGCGTGTTTATTCAGAATGGCAAGTTTTTCTCGGATGGCGGTCAGAGGGAATAAATTTAATTGAACGAACTCCTTGGAGACGGGAAAAGCAGCTATAGGCTTTCTCAGCGATCAGCCGAGATGACGTCACGCGACGCGTAAGCGCCGTCGATTCTACTTTGTTAGGGTGTGGACAGTGTATAGACAGGTATGAAAAGATGTATTTTATACGGTAATGTATATACGATATGTGGAAGTATATGTGCGCGCGCGCGTGTGTGTGTGTGTGTGTGTGTGTGTGTGCTCGCGTTCTCACAAGCGCGAGAGCTCGGAGAGACGAAGCGACGAGCGTTGAAATGACGCACGCGCGACACGCGTGCAACACGAGCGTCGTAGAAAGAATGTAGCGTATATATACTTGAGACCGTTGTCCTTATATGCAGGATGCGTTACTTACCAGGCTCGACAAGCTGGACAAAGTCAACAGCAATAATAAGGGCCGAAGAACGTTACGTGTTATGGCTGCGCCTATGAAATTTTGATGAGCGGCCGTGCCTGCAGTTGCAGTCGTTACTCTAGCCCAGTGCATGGCGTTAATACGTTTTACCGTCCGCTGAATTCGCTTTTCCCTGCTATCAGGCGCAATGCACTTAACCTCGCTCAAGCTCGATTCGATGCATACATGTGTCGCGATGCGATCATTGTACGCGAGGCATTTCCTTCGGCAATGTTCGTCGCGTAAGACGTCTCCTCGACGGCTCGACTCTTGTAATGGTTTATAAGCCACACGAATTATTACAATCAACCTCACCGCTTGACAACCGTCGACTGCTGCTAGTTTAGTAGCGCCAGTAGTGCCAGTACTCGTCGTAGGCCGTCGTGCGATGCTTGACTTGGTTCGATTTAGTTCGACTGTCGTCGATCGCCGCCGTCGTGAGCGCCACCCAGCGACGCTCGGCTGTTATTAATCCGATGACCGCCACGTCTCAAATCGATATAAATCACGCGCATAACTGCGTATCTTGTTACTTCTCAACACTTTCAATGTGTTCAGATAAGACCTCCAGAGTATGTATTATGGAATTATTCAAAATGGATTCCGATGCGGAATTATTCAATTATTCTCTGAATTTCTATTTGTTTTCTAAGAAAGACGAAATAATTCCGAATAATTCCATAGTACATTCCTTCTAGACTTGATATTCCGATAAGCAAATGTGAAAGCATATTACACAATAGCATATCATGAACTGATGATAATTTTAGAATAATTACACTTGTACGATAATTTGGTACACACAGCAGTTTTGTTAGAATAAAATTTCTAAATGATATTTATCAAAAATTAGATAAATCTAATTTGAGATATTCTTTTTATTTATTTTCTTTCAAGAATATGATTGAGACGTCAACAGCGTATTGAAGAAACAAATCAAGTCACGTTATCCGATTATTTTTCAATGTTCGACAAACATTTCCGGAAGATTAAATCATATACATTTAATTTGACTTAAAAATTTTAAGTTAAATTGGATTGAATATATAATTAATATTTCATGTTGCAATATTTCTACATTATTTAAGAATAATTTTGCATTTTGGGACACAATTATTTTTAAAATACATAATTTTTAAAATTCAAATAATAAAGTTGAAATATTTTTCTCAATTATTGGATAATTTCTTTCCAAACATAACTTGATATATAAAATGATATGATTTGCTATATTGTTATTGTTTTGACGAATGACTATGTCAAAATTAATTGAACAGTTATCAATATTTTTTAAAAATCAAAGCTTCTATTTCTGTAAATATTATATAATATCTGTGTAATTTCAGATTACATATTTTTAAACAAGATTTTGTTATATAATTTAATAAATGTTATTCCAGTGGGATAGATATACAAACATCGCACAAGAAGCAAGCAATAATAATGTTCACAATCTGATGTTTCGAGAAGTGTTCATATAGATTCATCACATGCTGATCGGTTACCTTGAGTCTTCGGCACAATGCCAAATTCCACGGCTACACGAGTCCGGCTCGCTCAGCAATAACATAAGCTATATTATTAGTACAATAAAAAATATACAAATTGAAACTATAGGAAACTCAATTATAATTAAAGCTTTTTGAAAATCTTGCTAATATTAATAAAATTTCTTTTTAAAATTAATTTTATCCCTCATTCATATCAAGATTGTTTCTACTTTGAGACAAGTATTGCTCACGTAATAATATGTGACAAAGGAAGAAATTCTCTTTTTTCTTCAAAGTGAAAAATAAAAAGATTAATAGAAATGTACATCAAATAATAAGCAATGCTTTCTTGAAAACTATAAAGGTTTTATCTATATTTTTTCTTATCTGTCCACTTCACAGTTTCCGCCGAACAATGAACAATTATATATATAAGTGAATCATTATTTGTTTTTAGAAATGAAATATGTTAAAACGAATTTCAAATCTGATATGTAAGTGCTACATAATCTATGAGACTTTTAGCAACTTTCTATGACTTTTAAAAGTTGTTGAAAGTTGCTAAAAGAAATAAAAGAGAATAAATAGTAAATTTTAAATTTGCTTTTTAATCTAAAAAGATTGATCATTCATAGAAACGCTTACTTACTTAAATACGAGGTTATCTGTACATCCGTTAGAGATAAATTTTCTTAAATATAAGATTATTCAGTATATCTCCGTTATAGATAAATTTCTTAAATTTAACATTATCTGTTATGACTTAAGAGACGAAAAAATTTTGATTATATGAAAAAAAACTGATTCGACATATAAAATAATATTTTTTATATGAATTTATTTTTTATATTTCTGAAAAATTAAATTTGAAAATAGGAAAATTAATATATTGGTAATAAAAGTGTATATATTAAGCTCGTAAATTAAAAAAAAAAAGTTTTAGATAAATAAATTCTTGTTTCTAAAAAGGAACTTGTTATTATATAATTTTGATTTTTAATTTGTTATATAAAAGTATAATAATAATTTATTTTATAATAATATAGGCTGGATAATGTGAATCATCTCGTACATATGTATATAACGTATAATCGTGTTGGTAAAATATTCTTGAATCATAAACAATAAACGTTTCGTAGAATTGAATCATGAAGTAGGAATGCGTCGACCGTAATAAATCAATGTCTAAAGTACAGCTAGGGAAAGGTATTAAATTGTTTCATTAAAATATTGTATTTGAACTACTATCATATTATATAAATAGAATTATAAACAAAAGGGAGGGATTGTTGAGAAAACACTTCAAATAAAGTTAAAATTTGCAAAGTAAATAAGAATTTATATTACTTTAGAAATTTTGAGATAAATTAAGTTTATAAAAGATTAATCTAAAATAATCTAAAATAATCTAAGAACTTTAAGCTATTTCAAGATTAACTTTAAAATAATTTTAGAAAATTCAAAAGTTTTATTATTTTCATTTGCATCTCTGAAATTTTTAAGTAAAAGGCAGTACGCGGCATCATTACCAAATGGAATCGCGGTATTACTGTATTTTCTCGTAAATAAAATTTACAAGATCTATACAAGATAAAATAAAAAGCATAATAAGTAACTATGAAGATTTCCATTTACATTCTAATAAAATAATTTTGTTAAAACAAGCTTACTTTCACAATTTTTAAGTTCCTCTTAAATATAAATTTTAAGATTACTTTAAACCAAAAAAAATTGAAAATGTCCAAATATACCTTTCATATTTCTTAAGAATATTCTTAGGAATAGGTTTTCTCTTAAATTTACTCTTTCTCTAATTTTTCAGATTTTTTCAAATAAATTTTTTCTAAAGGATTTGTTCCTTGTAACTAGACTAGTGTATATATTTATTTACTTATTGTAAATGAAATAGATATACTTGAAGTTTGGCGAGATAGAAAATAGTACAATTCGACGTACAACGATAATTAAGAGGCATGAGATAGAAAATAGTACAATTCGACGTACAACGATTACCTCATATACATATTTTTTTAGTACCTCATATACATATTCATAGAATTTAAATGCTGATGGTAAATGCTTTATGTTATTAAAGATTTTTTAAAATACTATATGACAATTGTTAAATCAAATTATCTAAAATAGCTTATAACATTATAAAGTATAATATGAAAATGCTAAATATTTTCATATCGATTTATATACGACTACGATCTAAGTATAGGATAAGAAAAAGTATAAATATACCGCGCACTCATGAATTTTATCTCTTTTCAAGAAATACATAATTTAAATGCTCATGAAAAAAATAATAGGCATATCAATGCGACTATTATACGCTAATGCCAGATCAAGGCTGGCAGAATGATTCAGAAATTTGGAAAAAAGTCAATAAAAATGACATATAAAAAGTTTACATATGTTATACAAAAGATTATACTTCCCAAACAACACAAAGTCTAAAATATTATGACATAAGATGCAAAACGCACGTTGTCTTTTAGACGCAAAAAAGTCTTATGACGCGATTTCAGACTCTTTTTGTTGTCTGAATTATAACTTTTGTTTATATATTAGGTGTAGTAAAAAGAAATCCATTATTTTTGCATTAAATGGCTTTAGTAATCTGTATCTCGTCTACGCGTGATACAGATTACTAAAGCCATCTCTATGGATTTCTTTTTACTACACCTAATATAAAAAGTACTTTACTTATAATGATAGATATAGTTCATATAAAAAGTATTTTACTTATAATAATAGATAGAGTTCATGTAAATATAATATATTACGATGAATGAGAAGATATCAAATATTATAAAGAATTCATTTAATAAAATGATTTAAAGAGATGAACGCGATATGCGGTTACAACAACACAACATATCGCTTAATTTCATCACTTGAAAAAAAAAATGTATCAAGAATAGAAAGAATATTATATGGAAGAATATACTTTACTTGCTTTATTAAGTTACCTATTATGAAAATATTAATGAAAATATTAACTAATAAAGATTCACTCAAATATAATTATTTGTTAAAATTTTATATTTATTATATATTTATATATAACAATTTATATATTATAATTAATTATGCGTATGTGTGGTGAGGAAAATTCATTTATTTCAACATATAATGCAAGAAGGAAAAATTTACATAATTTTCTTCTGGTAATAATTCAATATGACTAAGGGACAGAAATTTAAGGGTCTCTTTCACCAATTTCTAATTAAATTAATCGACAATCAATTTGTAGAAGTGCCAACATCAATTAAATTATTTAATGTATGAGAATGTCTTCTCTCTCTTTTTCTTATAAAATAAACTGTGTTTAGAGCTCACGTACGTTGGCAATCATAATAATTGAGTTAACTATCGATTAGCGTTAATCTGAATTGAAAGAGATCCTTTTAGAAAGCTAAATTAGTATGTAAATAGTACGAATAAGAATACCGTTCACAATTAGAATCAATGTATCTATATAACAAACACATTTTCATTATTTTATAAAATTTATTTATAAAATAAATTTTACAAAATATATATATATTATAAATCTCTAATCGTATAAATATTTGAAGTTTGAAATACTTTGTTAAAGTTTAAAAAATGCAGCTTCAAAGAAAAAATCAAAACATAATTAAGTTATTTTAAGTAACATATAACAAAATTAAAAAGATTTTCTCTAATTAGCTATTTTCGGGAATAATATTCTTTCTGTATACTCATTATACTTATTAAGCTTTTTAAATATTTTTGCTGCTACGACATTTTTTTAGTTGCACGTGTATCTATACTTGGCAGTTTAGAGAATTTGATACGGTGAGTATTGATTTCTCACTACTTTTACAAATTTGTATTGATGATTTTTGCTGTCTTTAATATTTTTAAAATTTTTTATCAAAAATATAATGCATAGCTTTTTTTCGAGTAGAATTAAACATTGTATTTAAAGCTATTTTTCAAATTACGTTCTACATTGAAGTTTTTAATATTTATTTGTTCGTAAAAATATTGTTCAAATAAATCTGTGCACTTCAATTCTAAATTTTATTAACAGCGTAAATACATTTATGTTCTATGTTTATATATTTTCTCCTACTAACTTTATCTGCTAAAAAATTCTGTGGAAAAAAATTCTTATTTTTTTTCACAGAATTTTTGTGAAAAAAAATATATATATTAGAAATTTTTAATATAACACTGTATAAAATTATTGTCCTATGCAAACTTATAATAAATGTTGAATCAAGAACATCTCTCTCATCTAAGAATTATTTCTCTAGTTAGTCTAATTTTTTTCGGTGATTTGTCAATAATTATGAAGTTATAATTGAATTCGTTTTTGTACATAACTTTTATATTTACTATAATAAATTTATATTTGGTTTAAAATGCAATACGTAGATTAATAATGGAAAAAAAGTTAAGAATGATTTCGATCAAATCTGATTATCTTAATCAGTTGTTAACTCCAACCAGCAGAATTGTTTAATAAAATCTCTAATATACAGTTCTTAATTTTTTTTGATAAATTACTAAACATAATTTCATATAATATATTATTAAATATAATATTAATTATTTTAATTGTTTTATTCATACTATTTAATAAAATAGTACTGATTAAGTTAATCGAAGTTTAGTCGAAGTCGTTTTAAATGGCTTGTCATGTAACGCACATGAATATTTGAATACAATTGTGTTACAAAATTTATAACTTTCATCATTTTTCAGATTTGGACAAACATTTTCTCTAATTTATATTATTAAAAATTGAATTTTTTAATAAAAATAAGAACGAAAAAAAAATATCAACTTTGTCTTTCTGTACTGATCTGACTCTTTTATTCATTCTAGCATCTGTATTTATTTCCATTGTACGTTCTCGTTTCGTGATATATAACTCAGTCAGAAATGATAATGGAATCGACATCGAATCGATGTCGAAAACATCAAATCGACGTCAAATCGGCGTCTGATCAATTTCTGATTGGATAATACATATGTACATAATCAGCAAGTTTGTGTCTCTCATGCACCGGAAATAACATACGCATATATCGTATATTTATGCTAAACCGACTATGCAATTATTTTGTTTACCTAAAGATACTTAAATAGTTTTCAGTTGTGAATTTTGTGCAGAGAAAATCAAGATTGGATAATGCTAAGTTAAAAAGATAAAAGTTAAGTTAAAAAGTTAAAAAGTTAATTAATTTTAACTTAATTTAGTTACATTTTAGGCTCTTAACTTTTTAACTTTGTTTAGTTATATTTTATCCGTAACTATTAATTTTTTATTTAATTCTTTAGTTAAGTTTCAGACATAATACGCGGCAATAGTGATAATTTAAAATTGCAAAAGTGAGCAAATTTACTAAGTATTGACCAAAGAAATTAAATATTCTAATTTGCTCACTTTTGTAATTTTCAAATTACACAATTGACTCCCAGATTTCAATCTGTCAGAAGCCGTGTATTTCGATGTATCTAGTTTCGATAGATTGAAATCTATTATTCCTTATTACTATCGCTACTCCCTCGTATTGTGTATGAAGCTTTAGTCATATCACAGGCCAGTATTCATATACTATCGAATTTTATATACTAAACAAATTAAACAGTATATATAAACAAAACATGTAAATAAAATATAGAGTATTTTATAAATGAAGTATATATTTGTCATTTCTGTTATTTGTAAGACTGGAACCCTGGAATCATAAATTAAAAAAATAAAAAAAAATAAATTTAACTTTTCAATTACTTTTTTTTATTAACTTAACTTTTAATTAAATTATTTTCATTATAAATTAACTTATATCTTAACTAAGTTAAATTTTCAAAGTTGTTAACTTTAACTTAGTTTAAAAAAAAGTTAACTTACCCAATCCTACGGAAAATAAGTTACATTATAATATAAGCTATGTTATAATAAGTTCTTAAATAATGTAATACAGATTGTTAATATTGAATTATAATATAGTTATTTATTTGAAAAATTTTTTAACGAATTGATTGTAGTTATGTAACACTCTAGTTAATATTGCATTGTAAATAAATTTATTAGAGGAAAAGGTGGAGCCTCTGCTGCTAATGTAAGTTCCATTTAAAATTCTGTTATAATTAACATTCTCGCTCGCAAAAAGTTTTTAACTTGTTCTATGGAGAGGGGGATAGGTATCGAAGTTGTGAAACACGTGCGTGACCTTTTTGTTAATAATTGATTAATTATTACGAGGTATAATATATCAAATATATTATAATATATCTTTTTTTTTGTATAACCTTCAATGTCAAGTTTAACATAATTTAATTAAAATTCGTAAATAACGAGTAGATTCCCTAATTAATTAATTCGTAAAGTGCTGTTCTTCTATTTTAAGTAAGCTTTTTAAAATAAGCTTAAATAACTATATTTTCACAGGGACATATGTGTAATGAAATATATAAATATGTAAATTTTGTCAATATTTTTATATTGAATCCTTCAACAAGTGGATATCATATTGTGTCTCTATATATATATATACACATATGTATGTATAAATGTAAGCCTGGAAAAAAATGTTTCGTATATAATTATATAAAAAATTGACATTTTATATAACATTTTTTCCTGGGAACTCTGGAATTTTTAACAAAAATATTGCAGAATGTTATTTTTGTAAAAAATTTTTGTGGTTATCATTTTAAAATTTTAACACTTTCGTGGCGGATATTTCAGATGCGAGAATTTTACCTGTTGATAATTATATCGTTGGCAGTTAAAATCACGCGCACGTGTCGCTTGCCGATAACCATTAGCAGCCAAAGTCACACATATACGTGACGCCCGCCGTGAAAGTAGTGTGAAGAAGTTCTTAAAGATACTGCGAAGCAAAGAAAAAATGCTTATGATAAATTTTCACGAGGACAAGATCATCGCAAGAGTTATTGTATCACTTTTCAAGAATATGTATTCATGAAAAGAAATTTTTGGATCTAATACTATCTTAATACATTCAGAATACTTTCCATGAATTCAAGCTACTTATAGACTTTATGAGAAGTCCAAATAGACTGGGAAATACAATACATAAATAGATCGTTCACAATAAACAAAATGTGCAAAAAATGCATACATCGTATTATGTAAATGACTTGCAAATCATGAATAAGTAATACGTTAGATCGGCTAAAACGATCACATTGTAATTAAATCTCATGATCATGAGCTTATTAGACGCAAGCATTAATTTGCTAAATAGATATAGTTGATTCTTGCACGCGATAATCATGCGTGAAGTCTTCCTGTTTTTTTCCGTTTTTAGAAAATAAAGAGAATATATATTTCTCACATGCATTTTTTAAAGACAAGATGATTATGTTCGTAATTCAGAATCAATCTTGCTAATTATTTATGCAAAATAAATATTTCGTATGAATTTTTCATTAAAAATAGGAATTACCGAAGCAAAAGAGAACAGAAATTATAATGTAATATAATATATGAATAAATTATTTCGTTGCAATAAAATACGCCGCGGATGATAATTATTTCTTAGTAAGATGCTCGAATCTGGAGACACTGGTAGTGTCTCGGCTCTAAGCTACGCGACACTACCGTGATTACTTTATCAAGATTATCGGATTTCAATAAGAGATGAACCGATCAAATTCTAACCCAGTGAGAAATGATAATAGAATCGATATCGAATCAATGTCGATAATCATTTCTTACTAGGTAATCTTGTCTAGGACTTTCTGGCGTTTTATTTTGAAACAAATTGTAACTTATACAGTAATTTATTTCAAAACGATGCGCTACAAAGTCATAGATCATGAATCTATTTATATATAAAAACATCTACTGGAGACGTGTTTGGGCAATAGTGGGTGAATAAAGCGACATATTCCGTTTCTACACATTAATCGTATGGAACGACAACGCATTGTATATATGAACGCATTAACTCGTTCCCTGTTTCTTATCACTCTTATTGTGACTACAAAAATAAACCGGATTATACGCGCCTGGAATTCATTAACGAATACTAATACAATTCAACATAATTTAAATATGTAGTTTCTTCAAGGACATTTGAACTCTCTTTTTATCTAAATTAGATTTAATATAATAAAGAATAATATTTAAAAAGTTATTGCAATTTTATTAGCGAAATACAATAAAATAATTAGACAGAAAAATAAAAAAATAAATTAAAAATAAATTAAAGATATACTTACCTGCAAAAACGGACTACTAAATTTTTTAGTAATTCGTTTATTTTATGGATGAGTATACTTGCAAAAAAAAGAAGACAATTGGCGATAAACATGACTGGGTCTCTATAGCTCGTTTTTGTTAAATTATACTTTAAATTGACAATATATATTTAGAAGAGATTGAATTTATTAAGTTTATTGCTAGTAATTATAAAGACTTTGATACATACTAATAATAATAATCGGCACGCTTCTATCCTGAGGATTTAGTACAGAGACGAACCACATCTATTTTCGACGATACGATTTTATCGATAGTGTAAGAAAATGTATGTAGTCACGTAGTTCCCAAACTGAAAATGGATGTACGGACGATTTCGATTGCAACAGGAAAAAGGTCGTCATAACCTCTCTCAGATTTTTCTCTTGTTTAAACCGGATCAGAATGTAAGAACCAACCAACTATAGTCGAGTATTCCCCTGTTACAGTCGAATGACAGGAGAATGCTCGACTGTAGTTGGTTGATTCTTACATTCTGATTCGAATTTAAACCCTCGGTGGAAACTAACCATTATTGGATAACTTCGACCCAAACCCATCGTATCCTTCTTCAAGAAAGTTCCGGCATCTTGGAACAAACATCACGTAGCTTCACAAACACGGGTCGAATCCGGCCATGGTAACCCCATAGAGCTTATACTACTAGAAGAGGAATGGCCTTTCAACCAATGAGTGGAAAGTATGAAGAAGACTGAGAAATAGAAGATATTGTATTGTATTGTATATATTTCTGTCCTGCTCAGTAACTTTTCTTCTTTCTGAGCATATGCCAAGAGAATAGAAGAGGACAGAAATACATCTTCTGTCTCTCAGTCTTGCTCACAGCTCGACATCCGTATTCCCTCTCTAGTAGTATAAGTTCTATGGGTTACTTTTGCTGTCGCCGCGCGCAGCCCTCTCTTTCGGCGATCAGACGAAGGGGTCTCTCTCTGTTACTGTCCCATTGAACTTACGATCAACTATTTACTCACCCAGAACACCTCGCCATGGCTGTCGGTGACCTGAAGACTGATAAGGGTATTGAGGACCTTAACACTTACCTCTCTGACCGCAGTTATATCGAAGGGTGAGTTTACTTTTAGTGTGTTCTCGGCACGACTCGATGTCTCCGGTCCACGTGTTTGGCCGTGTCGGCATCTTGGCATCTCTCTATTTCCGATTTTCATTCTATGTACATACCACGAAGCAAATTTTTCTCGCTCAAGTTTTTCCTCAAGGAAAGACTTGTTCCATCACGAGCACCTGCACAGCTTCCCTATATATTTGCAGCCTTTGGTTTGCGGAGATAGAATATGATATTTCCAGTGTCATGTATGGACATGTGTTACACAGATGGCACATACACACGCTAGCTGGTCCTATATGCACTTTAAATTTATTTTTCATCTCTTCTCTGTTCTTCCTGTCCTCTTTGATAAAAATCCTCTTCTGTAGAACTCTGCGAATACATAGAAGAGTTCTTTGACGAACTCTTCTATATTTACAGTTCCATATGTGATTAACATAATTATATATATATATATATGTGTGAGAGTAAAGGTCATATTCTTAGTCTTGTTCTTTTTTGTTAAGATTATCTTAATTAATGTCTTAAAATGCTAATATTGTTTTGTGATTGGCTTATGATATCGAAAAACTGTACTCAAAATGATCTTAAATATAAGAACCAACAATGAATATCAGAGATTCAAGAATCTCAATTTTTCTGGTATGTACATATATTTTAAATATACTTTATATTTATTGCTTTGTTATATAATTTTTTTTTTAATAACTTATAAAATGAACTTGCAAAATGAAGAATATTGCACATAGATATTTGCAAAAAAAGAATTAGATGTATTGAGATACGATCATATTGGTTTCTGATCAGATCTGTAAATTGTCTTTATCTCACCAGATCTGAATAGATATAATAAGATATAATCTCAATAAAAAATGTTTCATATAATATTAATTAATTCAATTTCATTACTAAAATGAATATTATTGATTAGTATTATATTCCACACTGAACATGATAAAATTATGATTAAAAAAAGTTTTTTCCTGTTTAAATTTGGGAATTAATTAATTTTATATCGTGTTCTCAAGCGATCACCCATTCTGTATCGCGTCTATTGCTGCTTGATCTCTATTGTTGTATAGGGATTGATATTTTGATTCCACGAACACTGAATGTTAATGCACATATATAACATATCTGGTCAATAGATGTACACTTTATATATAGTTATACATGAACATATGTGACCAGATCTGAGCAGCATGAGACAAAGGTCAGATTATGCTTCATATATGGTTACATATGAACATATGTGATCAGATCTATGCAGATATGAGAAGTTATATCTGAGTATATCTGACTAGATATAATTTGATTTGGTCAGATTTAATCCTTTTTTGTAAGGGGGGAGGGATGGAGGGGGGGGATTTATTTTTTAAATTAGATTTTAGTGAAGATTTGATATTAAAAAAAAATCTTTATCTTTATCTTTATCTGTATTTATTTTTAAAAATTTTGTATGTTGTTTATATAATATGTATTATATTAATTTTTATTAATTTGTTTATAGTACGTGATAATACATGATAATAAAATTTAAAAAATTTATCTATCTATTGATAATCTATTAATAAGATTGCAGCAGTATTAGAAAACAATTTGTGTTTAAATTATTGTAAAGGAATTATATTTTTCAATAATATATAAAATTCAGTAATGTGCAAGATATAAGGATCAACTTTATTACAAAATAACATATCAGAAGGATTTACGCTCAATAGGTGGCAACCAACTCAGGCCGATGTTGCAGTACTTGAGGCACTGGGGAAAACACCGACATCTTCGAATCCTCATGTACTCCGTTGGTATAACCACATAAAATCGTATGATTTGAAATCACTTCCCGGAGAAAAGAAAACACCTGCCATTCTCAGTGCTGGTGCCCCAGCTTCGTCCACAGGAAAAGCAAACGACGATGATGACGATTTAGATTTATTTGGTTCAGATGAGGAAGAGGATACAGAAGCTGCAAAAATCAGGGAAGAAAGGTTAAAGGCATATGCCGAGAAAAAATCAAAAAAACCCACAGTTATTGCCAAATCGAGTATTGTTTTGGACGTGAAGAGTTGGGGAGATGAAACCGATATGAAAGAAATGGAAAACGCAGTGAGATCGATTCAAATGGACGGTCTGGTTTGGGGTGCATGTAAGTTGTATATTTTATTGCTCTATTGATATACATATCTAAATCGATATAAGCAAATTATATAATTGAGTTTTTTATTTTTAGCAAAACTTGTCCCAGTGGGTTATGGCATAAACAAGTTACAAATAATGTGTGTGATAGAAGACGAGAAAGTATCAGTGGATTTGCTGATTGAACAGATTCAAGAATTCGAGGAATTAGTTCAATCCGTAGATATTGCTTCGTTCAACAAGATCTAAGGATCAAAAACAGCTCATACTTTTAATATTGAATTAATAAATATTAATTGTTTGTATATACATAATTTGTTACTCTCTTAATATACCCGAAGGATTCCTAATGCAGTCTTGAAGAGTAATACAATTCTACTAAAGCTTCATTGCATTATATTTATTTTTTAATACCTCTATATATATATATATATATATATATATATAAATATATATATTGTCGGGCAAATCATAATATTGTGTCTAAGATATGCAACGCAAAAATAGCTATTCGTCTTTTATCTTCAAGCGTCTTATTAGCTTTTTTACTTTATTAATTTTTTACAAAGCCGTATATCCATAAATATATGTCAAAATAAATAAAATGTAACTGAATTTATAATTTTGATGTATTAATGTAAAAATTTTAATGCTATAATTATTGCTATAAAAGAAAAACAATTTAGTCATGTTACATATTTCATGCAATGTAAAAAATACAATATATCTTATTATGTAACAGTTATCAACTTTTAAAGTATTAATTATTTTAAAATAATTTTCCGGCATATGTTTTTATATGCATGAACACATATAATAATTATTATAATCACATAGTTTCAAAAACTACAAACTGATATAAGCTATATTATCGGCTTCAGAAGGAAAATGGAAAGTTATAATAAGAAAACAAATTAGCGATTGCTCTTTCTACTTATTATTTATAAATTAAAGATATCGTAGTTTCAGACAAAACTTTTACATTATTATTTTACATTATTTTACATTATATAATAATATGAAGAACTTCAGACATTTTATGTATATGAGAAATAATAATGCGACCACGTCAATCAATTGACTGTCATTAATTGTCGGATACGTATTTATACATATAATAGAGAATTTTCTTTTTCATTGGTTTATAATATGAATCAAAATTGCTTATTGCAAAAATTTAAACGAATAATTTCAGTTAATAATAATATTTCAGTGGCGCAAAATACAACGCCGAACGTTGTTACTTCACGCGCGTCTGCTGTCCGTACAAACTTGTTCCCAAGAAAAAGTATCAATTGTAAAACCATCGAGAAGAGAGGCGCGCCCCTAGGGCATTGACATTGAACTTGAGATCCGGTCGTAGTCTTCACATTTCTTCACGTTGTAAGTTTCGAAATGAAAACGATGTTATTTATTTAGAAGAGGCGTTAAGAAATTTCAAAAAGATCCAGAATTAATCTCAAAATTTGTCCTTTTCTACTAAAATATATTATTAAATATTCTATTAAAATATACTATTAAACGTTGCAGGACTAGATCTCAATATTGTTCTTTTTGTCTTCTTTTTTCTAATGCGCTTTTTTATTGACACGCTGCAAGATGCTCTAGTATTTCGAGACAAAATGCAGGATTTTTTTGTTTTTAATATCTTTCGAAGTTTCGAATAAGAAAATAGAAGATACAATGTAAGAACTGTATAATATTGTAAGATTCTAAAACTATATTAAATTATTGTTTTAATATAATTATTTATGTTAATTTATGTTATAATAGTAATTATATATAGATCTGTTTTTTTTAGTTAAAGTTCTTGCACGGTTCATCTTTATTCCTTTTTTCTCGACATTGGAGAAAAAAAAGAGAAAACATGAACCGTTATAATAAGTTCAGCTAAAATGAATAAGTCTATATAGATACATGTATTAATTTGTTAGAAATTGACTGTCATACAGTATATAATAAATATAATATATATATAGAAGAATATAAAAAAATATACTATAATATTAATAAGGCTCAATAAATTTAAAAAACAGAAAGACAAAGCTACGAGCCTAAAACAATCGTTATAAAAATAATTTAAAACCGTTAATAAATAAAACATGTCATATAGTAAAAATATAAACTTTAATTTGACGATAACTAACAAAACGAAACAAACGTTTCGATCCCTATCATTATCAATATAAACAAAAAATATTACATAATTAGGATATACAAAAATCAGAGTTCACTCTCTATCGTTAATAATCAAATTCGCTTAATTTAGAATAAGTGTTGCAGGAATGTCGTAATTGAAAATCATGTATTTCTCTTGATAGTGTATGTAGATTATAGACAAACATAATTTGTTTCTTCTATTGTGTGTCAATATAATAAAATAAAAATATCGTCTTCTTAGGCAATGCGATGAGATTGAAATAGTCATTACTCCAAGACGCTCAGAGAGAATATAAAAAAATATATTCTTTATAAAAAAATATATTTTATATATTAGTTTTATAAAAAAATATATTCTTTATAAACTCCAATTAAGATGTTAAAAGTCAATTAATATCTAAATATAATTAGAAGATTTATAAGATGTATATGTAAATACCGTATTCGCGCGCGTTATTTCTAATAATATGAAAATTTTGTGATAAATAATAAAATAGAAGCAAATTTGTTTTTTCTTTCAGTTATTATGACATAAAAATTATATGTAAGACATTTATGGAATATCTTCTAATTTTTAAGAACGAAATATTGTTATGCTCAAAATATATTTTTTTTTAATGTTCATGTAATTCATATACTTTAAAAGTTTTTTTCAAGTTTTTATATATGGTACATGTGCTATTATTTAAAAAATTTACTTAACGTAAATTAGAATAATTTTTAACAAAACAAGTGAGTATAACAGAACATTGTCCGACCGCTAATTTTCGGCTATTTCCAAACTTTGCGACTGTGTTCGGAATTTCGTTCCTCTTTTTCTTCTGACGCATATATTCTTCTGA
>NW_011627124.1:3999-25893 GCF_000204515.1 Acromyrmex echinatior | reverse complement strand
TATCCTCACCGCTTGTCCTCGCCTTCATCACGCGTTGCTATCGCCGTATATAAGAAAGCGATGATCAAGAAACGTTCGAAAGCGAGGATCACTTCGATCAGCACAGTGCATTAATAGACGTTATTTCTCACGGATTAGCAGTAACATATCTCTGAGATGTTCGTGAAAGTCTCGTGGGTCACCGTAACAATAATCGCTCTATTTTGGGTTTATACTTCTGGTGAGCTATCGATCATGTTCCTTTATTTTATTGTAGAAAAGCTATTTATAACACGCGACTTTCTTCTAAATAACAATTATGATTTAACAGTATTACTATACTATGTACTATGTAGTAAATAATTAAAAATTTTAGAAAATATACACATTATTGTTTGTTTTAGAAAGTTTTTATAACTATGAATTTTGAAATACACATTTTAAAACATTTAATAATAAAAAAATAATGTCTTGATTTCAAACATTAAAATTTATCTTGCAAATTGACTGTCCATTTTCCATAATTTTTTAGTTTTTATATTCATTTTTACATAAAGCATTTTAAATATTTAAATAATATTTTATTAAACTTTTGTTTTGTACAAAGAGAGCAAAATTTTGTATTAATAAATTTTTAACTAAATCGAAAAAAAGATCTATTCGGATCCGGCTATCGCTTATAGTTCCTGCAATAATTCTTATCAGCCGTATATTATTAATAGCAATCAACATCTCGGGGAATTCTTTAAAAATATTTTTGTATCCATGACCGCATGGTACGGATAATCCCTGACTGTTATGCGATACGTCAACCAATCTCAAAAGTTTTCTTATTCCATCTCTGTAGGAAAGACTAATCTTTTCCTGTTATTATTCTGTTAACATTACAAATAACATTTATGATTTAAAATCTTATAAGAAAGGAATAATATCTAATGAATAAAATAATATATGAAATTTCTAATATGTGTGTGTGTGTGTGTGTGTGTGTGTGTGTGTATGTGTGTGTGTGTGTGAAGAATTAAAAATTGTATTTAATACTAATTTTTTTTTTAATCTCTAATCGCATTGTGCATATTTTCTAACAATTACTATATCAGCAGACAATGTTTTTAAAACGTTTTTTAAATATTTATTTAATATAAAAATATTTAATAAATATTTAAAAAATATTTTTTTAATATTGTGTGCTGATTGATATTAGGTGACTATAATTATATGAATTATGTCATATTGTTATAAATCCATTACAGTTTTTAGCTAGCTTCACAAAATATTATTTGACACGGTTCTATAGAAATGTAACTTTGCAATCGATTTGGTTATAGGTAGTATTTTTTTAACCATTCATCATTAATGATGATTAAGATAACAAAATCCAAATATAGAAAACATGTTTGATTACATTAATGTAAATGTCATTTATGTCCGTATTTCCTTTCTTCATGTTGGTATATTATTTTATCGTTTTTTTGCGTTAGCAAAAATTATATTGCAATAGCTTTGCTATAATAGATCATACACAGTTGTAATTATTACCGTAATAAAAATTTTGGCCTATAAAATGTTAAAAATATTAATTAAAATTATAAAATAGTAAAAATATATATTAAATGTAAATAAATAAAATGAAATTAGCATACATATTTAAAAAATTATTAATACGTTTATTTTAAGAACAGTCTAAAAAGAAATATTATAATTATTAATGAATAGAATACTTTTATTTATCAATCAAATAAAATTCAATTCAAGATTTATATATATGAGAATAAGCGTAATTGTGTGCACAAAATGATTATTTTTCTTTTCCTTTTTTCAGATTTTTTTAAACTCTCCAATTTCATTCTTTACTCACAAAAAATTACTCAGTTGGTATTCGAAACTGATCAATCTTTATGATTGTTTTTAGTCCTAAGTAAACTAACAATAAGAAAAGAAGAGATGATCGTTTTACACGCAATATCCACGCTTTACACTCATAAAGTATTGGCCTTGAATTAAATTACACAGTTTTATTAACTAATCGATTATAACGATAAAAGATCTAGCAGTATTGATTACAGTATCCGTGATTAACGATTAAATAGATTAAGATATAGAAAGGCCCTGACTTCGTTAAACAAGTCGTTTCAAGCCGCTCCCAACCAGTCGGAGTTACAAGATGATCCGTTTGTAATCTGACTCAGAAAATATGAACCATTGGCTGGACCAAGTTCTGCATTAACCCATTGTCATAAACTAATTTAATATAATTTAAAATATAATCTGATACGATTACCCTTGGCATATTATTTTGATGAAGTTTATTCATACATATTCTCTCTCTCATAATTATACATATATTTCAAATCGAATGCAGAAATATTGTACTAATTTATATTGAATGTATAAAATTTGTGATTATACGTATTATAAATGTTCAATATAGTTGTAATTCATATAACCCGTATTATGACGTATATTTAAATATGGAATATTATCTGCAAGTTGACAGATTTTTGCGAATAATATATATAATTCATTTAATAATACTGGACAGACACTTTTAAGTTCTAGACCAATCATATTCAACCTACGGTTCGCCTGTGAAAATCGTATTTTCTATTTTATGCAAATGAAATAAACGATTATGAAGTCTGTAAGATTTTATCTATTTCTGAAAATGGTCCTCTAAAAATGATCATTAAAAAAAGTTGAACATTGTTGTTATGGACAATTGATTTTAATTTAAATAACTCAACAACTTTAAATAATCTATTATAATTATTATTATAACAAAGAAGAGATAACAAAGAAACGAATGAAGAATCGTGAATCGAATGAAAGAAAGGTTTCCACTATAGTTGCCATGGCCATCTCTGAACGAGTTGCAGTTTAAATTCATGAGCCTCTCGTGTGATTTGAGTTATATTTTTAACCATGACGCTGCAAAACAACCGCGCCCGTGCGTACGATATACAAGTGATCACAATGTCGCGAGATGTATGTATATATAAGTGATATCACACATCAAAAATGCCAATTCCATTATGCATTGCGTAAATGTACTAAACACTCTATATTTTTATTGTAATATTTTTATTGTAATATTTTTAATGTCATAAGTGTTTTAAATCAGATTTTAAACACATCAGATTTGACACATTTTCACACTTCTCATAGATTCTTAATGTGAAGATTATTTCAGAAATGCAAAAGATACAGAAATTTAATTATCTTTTTCATTATAATATTCGCCATTCCATTATTAATGTTATTATTATTAATTAGATTAAGATATATAATTATATATATATGATAAATAAACAAGTATATTATGTATTTATTCTAAAATAATTCATATTAAAATAATTATATATACATATATTGTATATATAAAGCACTGCTGTTTAACGTTTTTAAGACTTAAAATAAATTCCCGATATTAAATTGATCAATATTAAATCAAATTTTTATAAGGACTTTAACGAATTTCTTGGTAGATTTTACAATTGAGAAATATATTGAAAACTTTTAATATTAATTCTTCTATAGATTTGAAGATATAAAATATGATTGTAATAAACTTTATATGACTTCAAAGATTCAATATACTTTTTATCAAAATTATTTTGTCAGATTTATAAGTATTTTCGATATTTTATTTAAATTAACATATATTTCTTGTTTGAGAAGAATAAAAAGCTATAGTTAATGAATATAGATATATCTAGATAATATATTTCTAGTTCATCGACTCTACTTTTGATAAATTACTTTGCTTATAATAAAATAATAATTAAAACATTATAAAGATAACTTTTTGCTGTTAATAATGTTTACATTTCTATTTTTCATTACAGCTCAAATTGTATCGCAGGTCTGTTTAGGCTGCATATGCGAAGTTAGTTCAGGATGTAATACCACCATTGGGTGTTCCGAAACTGTATGTGGACCCTTTGCCATAACATGGGGTTACTGGTCTGATGCTGGTAAACCAACTCTAAACAGCGAGCCACTTAGCGACAATGGTGGGTTACATTCTTTTAAATAAAGTATTTTGGATAATCGAAGCACATAGGAATAATTTTTCTTTCTTCTTCATTCATTCTTTATAGTTCCTTTTAAACTTTCCTGATAGAATACAGACAATATACGTTCTCTATAAAACCTGTATAAAATGCGCAAATTCGAGAATCAATTAATTATAGAAATGAAAAATATGCAAAATATTCTTGCAAAAATATTTAACTATCTAATTAAATAACTTACTTCAATTTGAATAAGTATATTTATTCTTAGCTTGTTTATATTAAAAAAATATATATGAAATACAATGCCGTTTCTATCAGAATATTTCAGAATATTCCAAACGTAATTGCAATATCGTTCTTCATTTATTATATAATTAAAAACTTTTTCTTTCTCTCTCTCTCTCTCTCTCTCTCTCTCTCCAGTTTTTTTTATCAGAAAAATAAACGAAATGACGATCATATATTACGTGAAATTCTATGTGTCAAATTTAATTAATAAAATTAATCAAATTTAATTTAATTAGAATTGACTTTTAATTTTAATTGTAATTTGATTGATTTTTTTGTTACTTTTTATAATATTGACTATATGTAAACTTTTAAATAACGATTCTATTAACATTGCGGTTAACCAATGTTAATAGAATCGTGTAAATTGTATGTCTACATTTTTTACTTTAGTGACTATATAATGAATATAAATTTTATAATCTGATTAATATAAGTATAACAATTCTGTAATAATAACATACTATAATAATGATTTCTTTTTTATGCCAGCTTATGCCAAATGCGTCAACGATCCTTACTGTGCTGCTGCCGCAGTACAAAACTATATGACTAAATTCGGTCACGTAAGTAATTCTATTTTCATGAAGATTTTAATTCACACTTTATACAACATTTAATATATGTTAATAAAATAGGACTGTACCGGAAATGGAGTAATTGATTGTGAAGATTATCTGCGTATTCATCGACTTGGCGCAAATGGCTGCACCGGTGCGCTTAATAGCAAATATGAGAATAGATTCAAATTATGTTTACGAACCTTTCAAAATCAATAATATATGTATTATGTTATCACTTAATATTCGTCCATTAATTAATTATTATAATATAAATATATCTGCGATATAGACCCATTTTATATCTTTACTAAAAAATTTTATACAATAATTCATCGTTATTAACAAAGATGCTTTCGCCTTATGTTTTTACTATTTAATTTTATATATAATTTTTTATATATTAGAAATAAAAAAATAAAAAGAGCGCTGATGAGTCAAGTTGGTTAATCGTGTTAATATAATTCAAATTTCATAAACATAAGTAGATAATAATCATACATTTCGACTATATCATCATCTTCAATGAACAGGCAAAATTGAATGATAATAAATAAATATTAAGAAAAAAGAAAAATATATATAATATATTAATAGTGTTTAAGCCATATACGCACGCATAACAGCAATGAAGAAGGTTTTCGTCAATTGTTATCCGAATGTAATAAAACTTTATCTAGTAGAATGCAATCTAATAGATAAAGATTCTATTGGAATCTATTTAATATGCAATAAATATTTTTTATAGAAAACATGTCTATGTCTATACGATGTCTCTTAAATGCTTTAATCACTTGTATTAATTTTAATATTTATGCTGTATGATTGTGTATGGGTTAACACATAACAATAAATCTTATTTATGCTAATATAGAAATAAAAAAATTTACAATAAAAGCTTTAAAAATTTAATATATGGAAGTTTTATTGATCCCGATTTTCATTAAAATTCTTCTCAAACTTTACAAAATTTAAGTTTTCAAACTCTCTTGTATATACTTCTTTTATTTCTTCAACAAAATAGCAAATTTGTCACGAATAAAAGGCATTGTTTTAGAGTCAATTTCTTTTTTACTTTAATTGATTTAATATTGATTCAACACTTTCATAACATTCTAATCCGAAATCCTATATTATAAAGATATCCGTTTGTAATCCTTGGGATTTGATTTTGGATTTTTCTAATATTCTAGATCTATTAGTGTCTATATGATGTATCATTTCTCACATTTAAAATTTAAGTCAACATCTCTATATAATCGCTATCAAATTTATATAAGCTCAGATATATTATAATTATTTATTTAATTGTGTTTTCGCATATACTTAGTATAAGATATGATTGAATTTTTTTGTACTAACGAAGTTAATGAATATAATAATACATATTTTATAAAATATTTCAATCTTGTAAATTTAGCACACTTTGTCCGAGGTACATCCTCCGATCGACTTTAGGATGTTTTTAGGACATTTCTTGGAGAAATCTCTGTGTTGTATGGGAATTAAGTAATAGAACTGTTTCAAAGATTATAGATGGACATCCTTTAGAACGGATGGACATCTTTAGGACTTAAATGTTCTGCGAATGAATGCATAGGACATAATGAAGTGCTTTGATAGTCCACAGGATGTTCTCAGGAAATCCCTGGATTACAAAGAAATGTCCTAAGGAGACGTTCTAAAGAGAAGTCCCTTTGCTGTTAAGAATTATGAATTTCTAATTTTGAATTATTATAATATTTTGAGAATGTGTTTTAGGGTTTTTAAGCAAAAACGCTATAATTTAAACACACACACAATCGAATCAAAATAAGCTATGAAATGCTAAAAATAATTCTAAATTATCTAAAACTTATCTATAAAAAGAAATATATGTATTACTAGAATATGTTTAATAATTTCTGGTAAGCGATTATTTTGTAAGCTTACATCAGATATAATTACAAGTATTGTGATAGGTAAATATATATATTCATAAATAAATATTTTTAAAAAACTCACAATTTTGATAAATACATGAATGCATATTTTTTAACGTAAAAATTTTGAATGAATATAATCTATAGCTTAATATATATAGCTTAATTACAAATTTTTATATTTATCGGATATACTAGGTTGAACGATATTTCCAATACTTCAAAATTTCAATCTTTTTTTCTTTTAAAAATAAAATAAAATTCTTTGGAAATCTAAATGGTTTTTCTTTATTTCTTTGTTTGTTTTGTGTCTTCATATCTCTATACCACTTTTTTATTACTCCGTTACTATCGCTGTATATATAAAAATAAGAAGTGTAATAAAAAAGCAATCATCGGAAATAACTCCAAAGAGCGGATTATCTACGATCAGTTGACTAACGTTGACTACGTTTACATGGCTTGATATACGTCAAAGTTGTAATATCGATATTATGAAACTGACCAATCATAGTCATTTTATTCTTCAGAGAAACAGTTATAATTGGCCAGTTTCATAATTGATGTTTTAACTTCGGTGTAAATCGAGTAAACGTAGTCATAGTTCAGTAATAAACATTGCTCTTTGCGGATCAGTGCAATAGCAGCAGCAGCAGCAGCAGCAGCACATTTTCAAGATGTTTCCGAGAGTCTCATGGATTGCCGTGACAATAATCGTGCTATTTTGCGTTTATAGTTATGGTGAGATGTCGATGTTTCATTTTCTAAGAAAAAGTGACAATTATAAGATACACGTTTTTCTTTTGAATGTGTATATGAAAAACGTTACTATATTCAGTGGCTGTAAATTTTATAAAAGTTTACATGTTATACATCTAGAATAATATTCACATAGAAATTGGAGAAATTGGTAATTTAAAAAAAACATTTCAAAATTCCTTAAAAATTAAACTATAATTTCGTAGTAATTTTAAACATATAAATAGTATCCATTATATTATAGTACTACATATTCGAATAAACCATTTATACTTTATTACAAATATAGCATTTCTGCATAATTTATGTTTGAAACTTTTTATAATACGCGAATATAAGTTTTAGTAATATATAATTAATATTTTATTAAATTTACGCTTAAAGTAAAATTTTTTATCCAATTATCCAGAATTTTATTAAGTGCGTATTATTATAGTAGTTTGCATTTAATAACATTTTCTCTAGAAATATTTATGATTCTACATCTTTAATAATACCTTGGTAAAAAAATTATGATACTTTTAAGAATTTTTGGCATTTAAAATTTATGAAAATTTTTAAAAAAGTTATTTTAAAAGTTTTCAGATTTTATAAGTATTTTCAAAAATTACAGAATAAAAAATCTTAAAAATTTTAGAATATTTCCACATTCATGTATGAATTTTAGAGAAAATGTAAGCTTTCTCAACATTTTTGAAAAGCGTTTCAATTTATGTAAAAAATTTGAAAGATTTTCTAAAAAATTATAATATTATATTTATGGAGATTTTGAAAAAGTTAGAAATAGAAATTCTGAAAAAATTATATTCAGAATTTTTATTAAGGAATTTATACTGCAATTATACTAACTTTGATATATTAATAATATCCGAATTTTTTGTTATTTGTAGCTCAACTCGTGTCGTTAGTCTGCTTAGGCTGTTTGTGCGAAGTTAGCACAGGATGTAATATTAGTATTGGTTGTAACAATATGGTATGTGGACCATTTTCGATAACAAAATACTACTGGGAAGATGTTGGCAAACCACCTCCAATGGGCGAGTTGAGCAGTGATGACGATGGTTTGTTATTTTTACAAAAACTTTGTATATATTTATTTTAATAGAAACAATTTTCATTATTCATTTATTTATACGTATATTATACATAGCGCTGCTTTTATTAGGTGTTGGAATTAATTCGTAGCGTTTTTTAATGAAAGAATGTTATTTATTTCACATGAGCATTAAAAAATACATTAATGAAAGTACTTCCCATCTCTTGTAAAACGCTACGAATTAATTCCAACACCTAATATATATTTCGCGAATGAGATAAAAAAAATATTATATTTAAAAAAAATATGTGTAATTTATGTTTAGGTGTAGGTTTTTGTAGTACTAACATTATTGATTACATATACATAGAAAGAAATGATATTAATGACATCATTTTTTCCGCATAGCAGATAATTAAATATGACGATATTTATTGTTAGCATTAAATTAGGAATAATGGAAGAGAAGATGATATCATGGCCTTCGTAGCTATATAATGGCATCTTTGCTATATAAACAGCGAAATAATAATTATTCTTATGATAATAATTATTTGTCCACTCGTCCTAGGCTTACATCATAGCGCTAATATACACATTCTTATATAGTTAATACACAAATAGTCGGATTTATTAGAATGCAGTTTTACTTTCAAGCAGTTTTTAAGATATATTTAAGATATATCAGCATTTAATTTTAGCATGTACATACTGTTCATTTTTCTTAAATTTGAATCATGTACACTCGGTCACAGTTATTCGCTATTTAACATTTTATTAGTTATACACATTTAAAGTTATGCAAAGTTAAACAATATTTTGCTAATGTAGTATATGCTAATTGCTGATGACCTTTTTTTCGAAATTTTTATATAAAAATAATTATTTGCTAAATCAATTAATTATAATTCTATTGTTAATCTGTATGTTACATATAAATATTATATAAATTTTTAATACTAGTATATATTATATATATTTGCATACCTTCTGCAATCCTTTTGTAAACTAAAGTCATCTATTGGAAAAATAATGGATTTATTTTTACTACACCTAATATATAATTTATATTGAAATACTACTTTTTTAAAATCAATTTTTTAATCTATTTTTGTGAAAAAGCCACATTACCATCTCATGTTTTTCTTCAATCTATTATGAAATGCTGTCACATTTTTATAAATAATGTCTTAAATAAAAAATATTTTATAATTTTAAATCTAAAATAGATTAAACGACACTTTGCTGAATGTAATTGTTAAATTTTAAATTTAAATATTAATTATTAATAATGAAGAGCCATAATATCACCTTCCTCTTTATAATCAACTCATAGTTTGTACGCTAATATTATTTATTTTAGTGATTAATAAATACAAATTTTATATGATATTACTGCGGTAATTTAGTGGAGTTAGCGTTTCAAGACTGAAATCATTTCAACGTGCGTTTCTAAAAACTACATATGTAGTATATAAATTCACACAAGAATCATACAAGTATTTAAGATCCAGCTAGACCGTTTAAGGCTTTGATTTCTGTAGTTTGTGTTATAGAGTCCTATAATATATTATATTGTTTATAAATTTTATAATTTTGATAATAAATGTGTGTATCATAATTAATTCTTTTTTTTTTTAGCTTTTCACAAATGTGTTAATGATTTGTACTGTGCTGGTTATACGGTACAGGCCTATATGGCTAAACATAGTAAGGTAAAATCAATATTCAGATTTTGATATATTACATGTTATATGAATCTTTGCATAACTTTAATGTTAGCGCAATTAAAGGACTGTAACGGAGATGGAGTAATTGATTGTGATGATTATGTACGTCTTCATCGACTTGGTTCAGCCGGCTGCAACAACTCGCTAAGCAGTGATTACGAGAACAAATACAAATTATGTTTACAAACCTTCGAACGTAAATAATAGATACATCTTTTATTATTTTTTATGTGAATACAAATCAACATTAATAGATGTGTTTATATTAAATTGTTTCTGAAAGCATTGTTGTGACGTTCGAAAAATAGTATCGAGTATGGAAAAATAGTATCGTCATGGACAGAGATTACATAATAAAGAAAGAAGATATATATATATATAAATGTAATAATGTTTTATATTTAATCTATATATTTTTATACAAAAAAGAATATTATAGGGAAATCTTACTTATATAATATTTATATTATTATATAATAAAACTGCAAAAGTTAGTTTAATTTTAAGAGATCAAAAAAGAAAAATTTTTACACTTTGATTTTAAAACCGTTTTACAAAATTTGTATAAAACCACTGCATTAGAGAAGAAAATAAAATAATATTCTATCAATTTAAATGTATGTAATATTTTATTTTTAATATCTTTCTAAGCCTCAAAAATAGAATTTTAATGTGGACTTTTAAAATAAAAACAATATTTCACAAAAACTAAACAAAACAAATTTTTTAAGATTTCTTTTTAAGATTTAGATGTATCTTTGTTAATGATGTATGAGGAAATCCGTCCCACAAGTATCCGACCTCTATGTATATCTTTGTACTTTTATACTGCGTATACCTCGTACTTAACTAATTAGATTACTTACATAGGGGAAAGTGCGGGAATTGTGCGCATTCTGATTTGGTACTTTTCCAATAGATGAAAATATCATCGTGATGAAATTTTTATGCAAGAGGTTGTCCTCTCAAGATATAAAAGATATGACGTAAATACATTGCTAGCCAGAGAAATACGAAAAAGTAAAATCACGTCTTTTATTGTTATTTTAGCATTCAGAAAATAAGTCCGTATTTTTAATTTGTTTTGTTAAAGTTGCATACAATATTAAAGTACGTTATTATGTGCATCTTTTGACCTGTTATTTATTCAGTTTGGTTAGGAATTGTTGAAGTAATCGTATTTATATACAGTGAGAGCAAAAAGTATTCATACAAGAAAATTTGTTATAAAAAAAGTCTTATTTATAGAAAATAAACATTAATTAGCAATTTTATACAATGAATACATTCTGTTCTAACATAAACAAACGAGCTTCGCATATATTTCTAATTTTAGAAGCTAAATTTTTCGTCTGTACGAATACTTTTTGAGCATTCAAACAATACATTTTTAATTTTCACTTATTTTTCAGATAATATATTTTGTATAATTAATACATATCTTTTGGTATATATAATTTTAAGAAACGTATAGTCTATTTTATTCTTTATAAATAGATGGTTAATTATCCAACAAGAAATGATCATCAATTAAACATCGAATTGACGTCAAATTCATCGTAATTATATCGATTATATCGATTCGATGACTCATTTTTTGCTGGATAATATTTACTTTTTAAAAATAAAGTTTTTTTTTAAATATTTTCTGTACGAATACTTTTTGCACTCACTATATAGTATACTTCGTATCGAGTTAGATTGCGGAGGGCAACTGTGCGCAAATATTTTGAAATGCGCACAATTACCTATCTTCCATATACTGTATGACTAGCACTAATTTTTTCTTCTTAGCATTACTATTTTATTTTGTCATTTCATTTTGCCAAAGTCTATGTGCATTATTATTATATTCATATTATTATATTAATTTTCTATTTTTTATAATATATATTTAAAATATTTAAAATATATTTAATATATATTTATATTGTAATATAATGAATATATTTTCTGATTTCTTTATCAACATTCCACAATTCATTAATTTTTTACGACTTTTATTTTGCGCACAATTACCCAACCTATGCGCACAATATCCGACGAGAAATTTTTTCGCTTTTCCGTTTTTTCCTTTTAATTAAATACGATCTTATTGAATGAAAATCTGTTCGATATGAAGATACATAATGATAAAAGACTGTTTATAGTTTCTATTTCCATACTTATATCGCTTTAAATTTGGAAAACCATTCCAGGGCAATAAATTTCCCTTAGATGCGCACAGTTCCTTCACTTTTCCCTATTTATTTTTGCGTAATTAATTTTTTATTTAGTGCTGTATACACTTTTTAATGCTTCTTTTAAATGTATACTTTACATATGTATGTCTTTTTATTTTTAATAAGATATTATCTTCAAAATTTTATATAATATAATATATGTATATAATATGTACGTATATGTTTTATGAAATATATGTTTATTTGTGTATTACCATTATTATAAAAATATCAGTAAAAATATATATAAGTATATTTAAAAGTTTATCTACTCTTATCTCTTTCTTCATCAAATAGTTTATGTAGTGCGTGTGATAAAGCGGTACATTAATCGTATATTTAAAAAATTAATAAAATAAATATATTGATATTCCTTTCATAGCAGAAAAATATGAAATTGCAATAAGGAAACAAATCAAAGATAACACTTGATTCAAGAATTATTGTTATAGTATAAACATGAAGAATTAAGAAACTATTTATGGAATATTTTTAATTTTTTAAAATTAAATTATTGCAATTATTTTTGTGTATATATAAAAGATTTTCTACGAAGAATATTTTCGTTCTATATTTAAAAAATCTCGCATTAAATATAATTTTACATTTAAAAAATGTCGACGAATTGATCGAAATAATGATTCTAAATTAACTTTAATCTGATTCTAATTAACTTTTCTAATTACTGATCATCACTGCTTCGATTAATTTTTCATTATTTATAATCCTTGTTTTTATAACTTCTCTTTTTCTTTTAATACAACGACGATGAAATTTTCCAATCATAGCCATTTCAAATGATTTTTCCTTTCCCCACTCATCCTGAATCATCGTATCTATATTTTACTTCTCACCTTCATCATGCAGTATAAAAAAAGCAATCATCGAGAAGTGCGGATCAACTCACATAGTAGTAACATTGTTTTTCGCGGATCAGCAACATCAATATATCCGAGATGTTTGTGAAAGTCTCATGGATTACTATTACAATGATTGTGCTGTTTTGTGTATATACTTTCGGTGAGTTGTCGGTTTTTTTTTTAATGAAAAAGTATAAGAGTTGTATATAACACGCAAATTTTCCTCAAATGTATGAAAATTATTATGTATACTATTATAAGTCCATTATAATAAGTTAACGTATAGTATATTACTTGTTATAAAAATCAAAGAATTTTTATTAAAAAAATTAAAAATCAATAATTATATTAATTTTTTTATAAATCAATTAACTATTAATCTCAATTCAAGGCTAATATGAATCTAAAACTTGTGAATATGACTTAATAATAAACGATAATGACTAAATAATAACGATAATTATCTTTTTTTCTGTAAATATTTCTAATAATTTCTTTATGTACACAAAAGATTCCCCAATTAGCATTTTATAACTAATTTTGACATTTATAAATATCCTTTTTTAAAATCAAGACATAAGATAATTTTAAGACATCTTTTAGACATATTTAAGACATTTTTTTAGATAATAATTCTCGTAAAAATGTTTTAAAAATATTTTATATCTCGAGTTTTGTGTTATCCGGAACTGCTTATATTGCGTCGTATTTTAATTGTATGAATATTTCCAAGTAAAACACGATATTTCAAAATGTATAAATATTTCCAAGTAAAACGATTCGGGAAATACATTTCATTCAATGATACTGAGGAATTCCCAATAAAATTTGAATAATTTACCTATTTTCAATAATTTTTATTATCGAGATAACAAAATAGAGATAATATCTGAATAAAGCAATATTATAAATCGAATAAAAGAAAAATTTTCGCCAATATTCATAAGTATCTCTAAACAAGTATTTTAGTTAATTTAGTTTCACAATAAATCGGTTTGAGTTATATTTTTAACTGTGACGTTATAAAACCAATCATATCTGTGCAGATATGTATGTGAATAGAAATACATCAAAAAATTAAAATATAATTTATGGAAGATAGATAAAAACATTTAATTGATAAAACAATTTTAATTGATAGAAAATTTGTAAAAGGTAATATGAAGTATGCTCTCGACACTCTTCGTGAATAATGAAGAACATAATAATTATTATATCTCTGTTTTTCGTACAGCTCAAGAGATATCGCAAAAATGCATAGGCTGTATATGCGAAGCTGCTTCAGGATGTAATGTCACTGTAGGCTGTGACGGACCGGTATGTGGACCTTTTTATATAACAAAACAATATTGGATTGATGCTGGCAAACCATATATAAACGGAGGGCAAAGCGATAACGATAATGAAGATAGTGAGTTGCCTTTTTTCATACAAAAAAATTATACATTAAATGTTTATTAAAAATAAATTTCATTTTCTATTTTTTATACGTATATTATAGCTGCGTTTTTATATTGTATATCATATTTTAAAAAGAAAATGAAAACGAAAAAAATTATATTTTTAAGAAAATATAAAAAAGTTTAGCTAAAAATAAATTAACAAAATAAATTTAACAAAATGGAGTCACATATATGTATATTAATTCACGTTCAGAAATGAGTTATCAAAAAATAAAATATAATAATACTACATACTTGTGTAGAATACGCACGTCTTCGAATTACTAATTAATTGTAGAAGCAAAACTAGGTGATATTTCTCCAAGAATATTTATAATTGTGAAAGAAGAATATACAAAATGCAATGTTGTTTTCATATGAATATTCTAGATTATAATTCGAAAAGATATACCTATGATTCTCTTCTTCAATCATTAACTGCGTTGAAAAAAATCAGTTTTGAGAACTCCGAGTATACGAAATCAAAGTATACTCTTATAGTTTATATTCTGACATTATTTAATATAGCTAACAAATATAAATTTTATAATTAACTTAATATTAAAAAAATATATAATTTAAAAATTTTTTTCCTTTAGCTTTTAGAAGCTGTGCCAAAGATGCATATTGTGCTGCTCGTACGGTAGAAAACTATATGGCCAAATTTAGTCGGGTAAGATCATATTTAAATTTCAACTTACATATATTTACTGATGTAAATTATCTAATGTGCGTTAATTAAATAGGATTGCACTGGAAATGGAATAATTAACTGTGATGATTATGTACGTATTCATCGATTTGGCGCAAGTGGCTGCACTAATACGTTACATAGTGTTTACGAGAATGTATATAAATTGTGTATAGAAACTGTAGAAGAAATTGAAATAAATATATAGGGTGTTTTAAATGATCCAGCCTAATATCTTAAAAACTAAACCCAGTAGACAAAAACGTTTCAGACAAAAGTTGTTTGGCTCGAAGGGGGACATAAGATGGCCATTGATTTGACCTTGGATAGTCCTCTGAAAGTGAAGATCGCCTTCAATTTTAAATGAAACCCACTATTTCTCATTTCATATTCTTATAGTTCATCTCGAGAGCTTTCCAAAACACTATAATAAAATATTTTTTTCATTAAGTATTTTTCGAGTTATGAGGCTCGAAAGTTACAGTATATCATCGACATAGATAACATTTGTCAAGATCAAGGCCATTGGAGATTGTATCTCTTATTTTCATTTTTACGTAAAAATGAATTTTTTGTGCAAAAATGAAAATAAGAATAATCTTCAATGACCTTGATCTTAACAAATGTTATCTAAGTCATGTTCCTAAACAAGAGTTTTAACCATCGTTTTAATATAATATCTTGAGTAATGCCAATGTCGATGGTATACTGTAACTTTCAAATCTTATAACGAAAAATACTTAATGAAAAAATATTTTATTATAGTGTTTTGAAAAGCTCTCAAGATGAACTATAAGAATATGAAATGACAAATAGGGAGTTTCATTTAAAAAATTGAAGGTGATCTTCACGTGACCTTCAGAGGACTATCCAAGATCAAATCAATGGTACCATTTTATGTCCCTCGAGCCAAACAACTTTTGTCTGAAACATTTTTATCTACTGGGTTTAGTTTTCGAGATATTGAACTGGATCATTTAAAATGGGACACTCTGTATATGTATATATATTATATATTATTATAACGATCTAATAATAAATTAATTATCCATAAAAAGCCCATTGTATATGTGTTTATCAAATATTTAAAATACAGTCGTTTATTCTTATTTTTTAATACCGTATTTTCTCATGTTGGTAAAAATAATTGTTAATAAGAAAATGCAGTAGTAAAAAGTTGATAAAAAATTCTGAAAAAATTCTTAGAGGTCTATGAAAAAAAAATAAACAATTTTTATCTCTTGCTATTTTTCTGTAATGTTAATAGTATTTGAGTAAAAAAATTATTAAAAACCAAATATTGCCATATTCGGTAATTTTTAGTAATTAATATCTCATTAATCATTGCGTAAATTGCAAAGAGGATGTGGTAAAGGACTTTTGCGACTCAGTTTAATTTCACCCTATTTACACAAAAGCGTTTGGCAAAAAATTGTGAGATATCCTGTACATTATTCGTATTACTGAGGTTACTATTATTGCAAAAGTCAACATATTCGGTGAGTAAATATTGTTATCTAAATATTTTAAAACGTTTTTATAAACTTTTATCTTGTTATTATTCTATGAGATATAAAAGAAAAATTAGCTATATTCTTATATGTATTATGTATAAATCATAAAATAAAAAAAAACTTGAATAATGTTAAGTATTTGTATATCATATTATAAATATGTTTCAAAAGAGAATAAATAAAATTTTTTATATTTACATTGAATACTTAGAATTTTATATATAATATAATATAAAAAATACATGTTCTATGTAAGTACTAATTATTATAAAAATATCTGTTAAAATATAAGTTTTGACTCTCGCGTACTTAAAAGTTTATCTACCAATCCTGCCCGTTTCTTTAATAGTTCACTATGTTCTTGCAAGTTTTCAGCAGCACATACATTTTTTACAAGAAAATGACTTATAAATAATCTAAGACTTTCTCTAAAAGTTTGCAACTTTGGGGATAAAGATATCTTTCCAAATACTTCTAAACAAGCCTCTTCATTCTCATGTAATAATATTCCCAACATGATTTGCCGTACAAGCCTCATAGTTAACTTGTCTAATTCCATGAATTGAATCACCTGTATTTGTTATATATGATAATAAAAATTAAATATAATAGTAATAAACATAGTAATAAACATTACTTAAACAAAAACAATAACTAGAAAAGTTGATGTAGGCATACCTTTAAAACAGAAAGCGGAAGACCTTTGCCTAAGAATAAAAGAGTCAAGAATTTTGCCAGATTTGTTAACTGTTTTGTATTCAAATCATCCAATGTCTTCAACTTATCCCATAATGCATATTGTATAGTTAACTATAATAATCATTATTAATCATTAGAACATATACATAAAAAATATATTATTGCGCTTGGAAATCTTTACATTAATTAATTATTCACAAAGTTGATACTTCAACACTCTCACTAACAATAAAAAATAATATAATATTCTATTAGCATCAATATAATATAATAATACCAGTTTTACTAAACGTAAAATAATACAATGAAGTAATAATTGCAATATACATCTATACTTTCTAACAGATCTTTCTATTTTTTGAAGTGCTAAAGTACTATTAGAAAAATCGATTTTTCCTTAGATTGCTAATTAATTTCCTAATGCATTGATTTCCTTATTTTGATTCTAAGCTAATTTTTAAAAAATTTCTTGCTGTATTAAAGACGCAATAATATTTTATACATAGAATTATATTTATGTACCTGATATTTTCTGTCAGAATCACATAGTCTTTGCGCCAATACAGCATAATAAGGATTGAATTTCTTTTCTTGAATACAACAATTGAGAATAACATAAATGACTTCCCTCTGTTGTTGGTTCTTCAAACTAAGATGATGAATTTTTTCAAATGCATCTAAATAATCTTCAGCTGTCATAAGTATGCAAAAGATATCTCTTCTAACATCAGTATTCATTCTCTGTTTTCGTGCCAACTCCAATATGTCTTCACTGTATTTTTGTTTTTTGTCTTCCAAATTCTTTTCTAATTTACCAATATCCTTAAGACCGGACCAGGCTGAGCCTACTATCCACCATTTTCCTCTTTCATCAGCTATAAAAATACGTAATCTTATTTTTTTAAACTGTTATTTTTTTAAATTGTATTATATGTATTGTATTTTACATACCTTCTAATAAGTCTTCTAAAGTTACATTAAATTGTGTAACACTATTGCCCTTATGGATAAAACTCTTTAGTATTTTCTTCAAGTGTTCTATCCAAGATGGATCATATTGAGGTATTTTACTCATGTTATTATTTTTTATTGCCAATAGTACATCCAACATAAATTTGACTCTTGAACTACAAAGATAATAGTATACATAATATATATAAATAAAAATAATAAATATTAAAAAATATTTCAAGAAATACAGCTTTACATAAAGAACAGATAGAAAAAATAATTTAAAATCAAATGTACGAGCGTCCAGTGTAAACATAGCATTTTAAAATATAAAGACTTACTTTTCCAGAGTAGCATTATTTGCTTTTTGTTGCAAATTTAATATAAGTTCTTTCAAAGCAATTGGATCATCTTTCCTTAATTGAAAACCTACTGTCTTTAAAATCAATAAAATCAGTTCAATTTCTTTTTCCGTAAATTTTGCTGCTAGTTTCTCTAATATTTGATATAAAAGGCGATGACCATATACCTAGAAAATAGAATCATAAATATATTCTATAATAATGAAAAAGTATCGTTAATAATTTTACCTTGAAATTATAGAGATGTGAAATAATAAGAACTATATTATCTAATTCTTTATTCTCAACACAATGAGATTCTTCCATTGTGGTGAACAATATGTGGTGAAGCTTTCTTACAATAGTCAGTAAAAAATGTGCTCCAACTTCTGTACCAACATTTGCATGTAGTATAGCGACTAACATCATATGTTCACAGATAAGTCGGTCTGGAGTTAATATTGGTGCAACTATACTTTCCATCATTAATGTGGATAACATTACATTCATACAATTACGACTGTTTGACATGTACATTTCTTCTACCTACATTAAAAATTAGATAATAAATGCAGATAATGTTTATCAGTCACAAATAATATTCTTTTCAATAAAGATATTCAACTTTTTTAAAATAATTTTAAATATAAGTTTACTTTATTTTTATATATAGGATATTCCATAAGAAATTCGACAAATGTATTCTTATAGAAGATTATATCTTAAGAAAATTCATATAATGTATAACACATTCTAAAAGTTTTTCTGAAAGTTTATCAATTTCCTTGTGAAACATCCTTATATTTGATTAAATAATACATGTTAATAATTACCTGGTTTGCAATGGTGTGCATATTTTGTTCTGCTAATCTATTTAAAATACCTTTCATCTGTTTCTTTAACCTATTAATTTTTTCACTATCAGAAGAAATATTACTTGCAATGCGTACAGCAGGTGGTACATATTTTTTTAATACAACATTGCCTTTTTTGTCTCTTTGTCTTCCATAAATATCTTCCCACAAGTCTTCATTACCATCTGATGTATTACTGTGATTGGATTCTTCATTTACTGTTTCCTCTTCTTCATTTGGTGTATACTTTTTAGATTTAATGTTTATTGTATCTGTTTCCTCTGAAGAAATTTCTCCATCTGATTGCTCTGATGTATTACTGTGACTGGATTCTTCATTTATTGTATCCTCTTCTTTATTTGGTACATACTTTTTAGATTTAATGTTTATTATATTTGTTTCTTTTAAAGAAATTTCTCCACTATCAACTTGAATTACATTTTCATCAGATAAAAGACTCTCATTTTCTGAATCTGGTTCAGAATCTTCATTATCATCTACACTGTCTTGCTCATCATGTTTTTTATTCCCATCCTCAGTATCATCCTCACCAATAGCCATGTTCAAGTCCTCTTCAAATTCTTTACTCAATCCAGTTTCTAACAACTGCTTTTCAGTTTCAACAATGTGACTCCTATTTTCTGAATTGCAGAAATCCAAAAGATCTAATTAAAAGTTAAGGAACTATAAACGATTTATAACCAAACAATTATGATGCACAAATCTGAAATTATAAATTTAAAATATAAGATCATAATAAAAATACTGTATAAAATATGAAAATATAATTTAACAATTTTTGAGAATAACTTTCATACACATGTTCTTTTTTACTGCATACAGAATAAACAAGAGCATTTATGAAAAAATTTCTAGCAATAAATTATTAAAAGGATACAATCTAATCCATCTGATATGAAAGACTTTGGAACAGATTTGCTCTTTCGTTTATTTAACTTCAATTGCTTTTCCAACTGTTTAATCGCTTTATCCTCATTCAGGTTGGCCTGTTTTAACTGTGTGATCTTTTGCTTTTTCACATTCTTTAGCATTCTTTCTTCTTTCGCATCTTTAGGCTTTTGTCGTTTCTGTGTTGATAGTACTTGTTCAGTATTATTTTTCTCTTTTATCTTCATCAATTTATCATTGTCAATCCTTGATATTTCCAAAATTTGTTGCGATTGATTTTTCGATTTTTTCTTTTGATAATACATTGCTCTACTTATTTTCTTTTGTTGTCTTTTTTCTTTACGCAATTGCTTGCGTGTTTTCTGTACTGATTTAGATTTGTTGCTCTTAGTACTCAGTACCCCTTTATGTTGAATACGCCCCATTTCGCGAAGAAATGTATTCTTAACTAATGTTTAAAATATTACGATATATATAATAATGCTTATAATATACCAATAAAAATAAATGTAACAACAGAATGACATGAAAACTTAACTCTCATTAACCTCAAATTCCACATTGTTCATACGTGCGCTACGAGCGCCAGGAAATATTCTATTATTACAATATTATCTTGGTCTATTAGAGCGCCCCCAACTACAAGCTGAGTCGATACGGCCAGAATAGAAAATGGCCGCCGGAGGCGGCGAGACATGTAAGTAGCATAAAGTAGAGAGCCTACAATCAGAGTGACGCTATACGGGTATCACTTGTGATTGATCCGCCATGTTTTAGCCATTCCCTCCAATTTTTTAAATGCTTATTTTCTAAATTTTGAATTCATGCTAAAAAATACTCAAAAATTGTGACAAATTAAAAAATGATAATAAATAAATATTGTATATAAAATAATAAAACTTTTATATATATTATTTATTATAAAATTTCATTTAATATTGCAATATTATACATTTTGTAATATTGCACATTACTTTATACAAAATGTTATTTATTACACATTATTTGCACTATTAAATGCTCTAGTTTATTATCCATTCTCTGTTCCTACATTTTAGGAGCAAAATACATCTGTAATAATATAAAAGAAATCAAAAATTCAGAAAAATATTATATAATAT
>NW_011627123.1:12174-55860 GCF_000204515.1 Acromyrmex echinatior | reverse complement strand
TATAATTATACACAAAAAAAGAAAAATAATTTTTAATATTATTATACATACGACATATACCTGTACAAGGTGTTCGGAAAGTAATGAAATCTTCCACATAGGGGTAGAATAGACTAAACTGAAAAGAAAAGTTCTCTACCATTTTACAATTTTCGCAATAGAAGATATTAATTAAAAATTGTTGAAAAGTGGTCTTCAATAATGTTTTACTCAAATATTATTAACTTTACAGAAAAACTGCAAGAGACAAGAATTGTTCATTTTCTTTTTATAGAGCTTTAAGAAATTTTTCAGAAATTTTTATCAACTTTTTAGTACCGCATTTTCTAATTTATATCAATATGAGAAAATACGGTATTAAAAAATTTTGAAAAAATTCATAGAGTTCTACGAGAAGAAAATAATTTTTACTTCTTGCAGTTTTTCTGTAAAGTTGATAGTATTTGAGTAAAAAATTATTAATGATCAATTTTCGGCAATTTTTAACAAAATAATATCTTGTTAATTATTATGAAAATTGCAAAATAGTAGAGAACTTTCCTCTCACAAGTAACGCTACCCAAGTGCCATATGCCGATTTCTCTGAGACTGTGCATACATGTAGTATATTAAAAAATATTTGACATGTATTTTTTTATATCTACCTTAAAGCCGTTTTAAAAGAAAACGCCCTTATGAATGTATAGGAGTGAATTCCAGTATTTTACGAAGTACTCGTATGTTTGTTACAGACTGGGATATATGGTGACTTTCAAAGTTGCTGAATCCAAATCTGCTCCCAATTTTTGAGAATTCATATGGTGGAACCAATATGGCGGATGTAATTTTTTCTAATGAAAGCAGCAAGACATTCTCGCTCTCTGCCGAACTCGGGAATAACCAACGTGGAAAGAAACTATTCCCTTTTTTTTATTTTTTTATTTTTATGGATTTTTGAAAGTCTTTTGTTTATTTTTGAGACTTTTAGAGTGAAGCATATAAAAGAGTTGAAGATAAAATTATTATTATTATTAGATGCTCACATTTTATATTTATTGTCAGTAATGTGAAGAATTTTCATTGGTGATTGCGAAGAAGTATACACGTGGACTTATTGCACCAAGCACATTTCATTATTGCAATATCATTGCAAAAGTTACAGACAGCTTCACAATTCTTAAAACAAAAATCTGAAGGGGTTTCGCATTTGTCTGGCTTTTCTGTGATGTACCCACTCTTCCACCAAGCGTATCTGAATAAATTCTTAAATCTGGGTCAAGAGAATTGATTATGTATTAAAGACTATATTTTGAGGATGTTATTTCTTAAATGTATATTTACGTCATAATTATGTAGTATGATTAGGTCCGAAAATTGTTTTAAAAAATTTTTTCATAGTCTGAAAGTGTAAACGTCGAGCGGTTGGATCAAGCTAGTTGTTCCAATAGGAATCGTAAGAATTTTGACTTTATCTACATCGTCAAATTTTTTTCAGTTTGTCCAGACCATGCATCTATACAAAGAACACATTCTTCGCCGGTGTTTAGCAAAAAGACATCTGTGAATTCAATGGCAAGATCTGATATCAGTTTGTCCGATTTTGATGCAAATGTGACGATATTATCTGCCTTGTATAAATCTACCTTGTTTTCTCGACGATTGATCCAAATTTATCATCTGTTTCTTGCAGGACTATCAGCAAAGGGAATTTTAAATCTCCGTCGACAGAAACGCCGTTGGCTGGATAGTGTAGCTATGAGTCAAGGAATTCAAGGATTGTGCTAGACATGCAACTTTTAATGTAACGTGCAACCTGCATATGTTTCTAAATTAAATCCCGATTGATCTGAATTGAAAATATTGCTTTCTCCTACCAATAATAACTCTGATTTCACTATACAGACGAATTCACGAAACTCTTGCACTAATTTCTTTTGTCAATATTTGTCTTTGAGTCACAAATTTATTGATTTTTCTTGATACAATTCTATGCTTCACTTTAGAATTATGGACCCATTTTCTTGAAGTAGTGAATAATTCACGTGACAAATCAATTTCCTCTCTAGCTCATCTTTTTAGATCAATGTTATGAATAGAAAGCGGTTTATCAGACGTACTTTTGAATTGTTTTAAAACATACTTCGAAATTTGTAATAATTTTGTAATTCTAATTCCACCTTGTTTAATTTGTGCCTTCCATCTATCACAATAATTTAAGATCACAAACATTTCTAAATTTGTGCTGAACTGACTTTAGAGGCATATTTTTTATTTTTTCAGAACATTAAAATTCTACAGCTTTCTTTTTATATTCAATGTCTACATCAATTATGGCTTCTTTACAACCCTTTTCACTTTAAAATCATTTTCAAATTCTTCTTTGATCACAATTGTGTCAGGATACACACTTTCGTCATTACAGTACAAAGTATCAAAGGTTAATAAACGATAAATATTCGAGTGTCAATAGTTTCTTTAATTAAATCCTCTAAATAGACTGCAAAAGATCTGTTTTCATCTGTAATAACTGAAAGGATATCATATTCTGACCAATCAAAACTTTGTTGCACTAAATATACAATGTTTTTTGGATTCATCGCCATTTTCCTGACTATTAATTTAAACCATCAATCGCAAACAAAAAATGACAATAGCTATTTAAAAATAGAAGAATAATTAAGAAAAGCAGTCGGCAGAAGTTAGGAAACAGACGAACGGCTACAGCAGTCAGAAAATTAGAAAGTAACTGTGGTATATTGAAAACAAAAAAGCAACGTTCGCAGTTGGAAAATAAGAAAAACGACAGTAGTTGATTTTCGAGGTTGCCGCTTTTCTTCGTCTGCGCCACACCGCGCCGAGGCCGGCGATGTTTTATGGCAAATCCGTGGTATCTCGTTGATCGTCTCTCTCTTGCACACCAAAATAAAAATAAACACTGCTTGATTCAACCGCTCGACGTTTACACTTTCAGACCATGGAAGAATTTTTTAAAACAATTTTTGAACCTAATCATACTATATAACTAAATAACGTAAATTTACATTTAAGAAATAACATCCTTAAAATACAATCTTTAATGCATTATCAATTCTTCTTACCTAGATTTAAGAATTTATTCAGATACGCTTGATGGAAGAATGGATACATCACAGAAAATCCAGACAAATGCGAAATCTCTTCAGATTTTTGTTTGAAGGATTGTGAAGCTGTTTGTAACTTTTGCAATGATATTGCAATAATGAGATGTGCTTGGTACAATAAGTCCAAGTGTATACAGCACTTCTTCGCAATCACAAAGGAAAATTCTCAACATTATTGCACTGGCAATGAATATAAAGTATGAGCATCTAATAATAATAATAATAATTTTATCTCCAGCTCTTTTATATGCTTTACTTTAAAAGTCTCAAAAATAAACAAAAAACTTTTTGGATTTTCAAAAATCCAAAAAGATATAAAGTAAAAAAAAATTTTTTTAAAGGGAAAGTTTTTCGTCACCTCCCGAATTCAACAGAGAGCGAGAATGTTTTGCTGTCTTTATTAAAAGAAAATCAGATCCGCCATATTGATTCCATCATATTGAATTCTCAAAAATTGGGAGCAGATTTGGATTCAGCAATTTCGAAAATCACTACATTCTCCATTCTGTAACAAACGTACCAGTACTTCATCAAATACTGGAATTCACTCCTGTACATAAAGGCGTTTTCTACCTTTAAAACGGCTTTTGGGCAGATATAAAAAAATTCGTGTCAAATATTTTTCAATGTACTACATATATATATATATACAGTCTCAGGGAAATCGGCGTATGGCACTTGGGTAGAATTACTTGTCAGTTTAATCCAGTCTTTCCCCCAGCGAAGGATTTATTCATTATTTTTCAAACACCCTATATACTTATACATATGTACAAATATTTATAATACATATATACGAGCCATAGATCAGCCAGAGAGAACTGTACGTCTAACTGCTAATTAAATTAAGGCGAACAAGGGTATTTAAAGAACGCATTAAGAGCGCCCTGTCGTTGTAACTGCAATGGGATGCGTTCGGTTATCGCTCTGTCAATGCTGATCAGTATTACTGCCAATCAAATAAGGATAGAACGATTGTTGACAGCGCCCTCCCTGAACGCACCCAAGGTACTTTCACATGCGTCAAGTTATATTTATATAAAAAAATATATTTATATACCCGCTGTATTAATCCATACGTTCTCTCTCTATCATAACAATTAATTAATATTTCAGGGAGTGAACGAGGATGAAATTTTGAACTGAAAAGTTCCTTTGCCAATTTTGGCTTGATTTATTGATCTATTGATTTATTGATTTATTTGTTAATATGAAAAATTAGAATAATTTTCAATTAATTAGAATAAGTTTTAATCGGGATAATGCATGCAAGCGCGAGGAGTCCTATGGCATAAAAGTCCCATGATATGCTCCTGCATACTCCGTCTACGTGATTGCGATCAACTTTAATTAATAACTCGTAAGTAATGGTCCGAGGCAAAATTAGCAAAAAAACTTTTCGTTCAAAAAAAAATTTTAGTTCAAAATTTCATCCTCTCTCACTTCTTGAAATATTAATTAATTATTATGGGACATGTATATATATCGGTTAATGCGAATATTACCTAATCTTCAGTAGTTAAAAGATTAATCACCGACTAGAGATCGAGAAATCTGGGTTGAATCCTGGCTGAGGATATTTGTCGCAATAAGTTTTTTACACTTTATACATAAGATGCTAGTAGTAAATTGACGATCGAAAATTAATTCGTGAGATTATCATTATTCCAAACGTTACAAAATAAAATATATGTTATGTGAAATTTATAAAAGAATAGATATATTTATCCCAACATTTAACTTTGATCGCTTATAAAAATTTCTTGTACTTAAAACATATATGTATATATAGAAAAATGTATATTTTGTATTGCATCATCGCATTATCCTGTTTGTTTTATATAATAATTCTATTTTATTTGCATAAACATTTTCAAAAACGTGCTTGGGTAATTTATTGTAGAACAATATTAACGCTAATAATTATATTAAAATATTTATTACATAAATTTCTTCAAACTGTTCATTCTTATATATGTTGTTTTATATGAGAATAAGAGTTTACATGAGTATATTGTGCTTCTCTGGAAAGTAAAATTTATTATAATAAGACCTCCCAGCTAACCAAAATTGATAATAAATTACCGAATAGTCAATTTCTGGATAGTTAATGTTTCCACTTCTGTGTTAATTTATTGGGTTGATAATTATAAGATATCTTTCAGTCAATGCCTAATAACAAAGAAGTGGAATATTAACCATATAGAAATTTGTCAATTTTAGTTAACTGGATTAATAATAGTCGATTATTTTCGAGACAACAGTCGACTATTAATTCATTATTAGTCGACATTCAGATTTGATTAAAAATTCGATTCTTGACTTCTCCAGTCTACTTATAGTCAACTTTCAGTCGACTTACTTATAGTCAATTTTCAATCGACTTTTAGTTGACTTTTTCATCAAGTTGACTATTAGTCGACATTCGGGCTGATTTTGAAGTTGACTCTTGACTTCTTCAGTCAACTTATAGTCGACTTCATGTTGTTTGGGAAACCAGGGCAGTACATATTTACCAAAATGAGGCCACTTTTATGCCTATAATAAAATTAAGATAGCTATGATGATAGCCAACGTCCGTAACGGATAAGGCACAGGAAGAAGAAGAAGAAATGGGAATCGCCGGTATTAGCATTATCCAAGATGTATCGCGTGGAGATCGTACGACCGGATTAATGTCTTCAACCTCTACGCAGTACATCTTGGGTAATGCTAATGCTGAAAGTACTAAAACTTTGAAGTTTCATAACTTAGGAAAAATCTCAAAAGATATTTTTGATCAGAGAAAACTCCTTGGAGGTGAACTGTAAGAATGTGTACGTATGTGTGTGTGTTAACATACATATGTTTTCAGGGTCACAACCTTAAGATTCTGATCTTTAAAAGGTTTCAGGTGGCGGTTATCGTTCAAAAGTTATTACAAAAAAATTTTTTTAAATGATGTCTTTTTTCTGCTACGTACTACCGATAGACATATGACTTTTCACACGAAGCGAGTTCCACTCCATCTCCCTATTTGCCAAAGGGCGTCCGACTTTTGGACTTCACGCGATACGGGGTTCATCTTGCCTTGCCCCTGTTTAGGAGAAAATCGGTTACTTGTCTGGGAGAAAGGTAGGGTGGACTTCGCTTCGCGTGGAAAGTCGAATGCCCCTAAGCAGGAAGGGTATAGGATAGTTTTTATGATATATAATAAAAATAACACTATTTTTTAAAAGAAATAATATTGAAAACGTCCCTTTTCAATATTACTTCTTTTAAATTTTATTACTTGAATCATATTATATTATATTATGTACTATTTTTTAAACTTTATTTATTAATGACTTCTAAACAGAGACTCAAATCTTATGAAGATCATTCAAGATCATGACCTTGACAACGTACATACTTCACGGTCAAGATCATCGGCGCAGTATCTGTTAATCCGAAAAATTACCAAACATATTTTTATTTCAACATATAAGAACATTAAGTGTATTTTCTTGCTTCTTAATTTGCCTCTAATAAAGCATCATAATTTGAGATAGTAATAGTGAATGAACAGGAGACCTCAAAGCCTCAAAAGCTTTAATGAGGTTTGATTATTACTTTAGAGTAAAAAATGCGACTGAAATAAATTGCATCACAGTGATTCCAAATCATATGCAATATTATTGCAACTGTGGATATTATACATTTATGTATTATATTTTTAATAAATTATTAGCGTATAAAATATTAACAAATGAGATTGACTCGGGAGGTTGAGTATATATTTAGCAACATTACATTGCGTTGTACTTCGCGATGTGACGGGCAGTGACGAATGATAAGAAAAAAATTCAGAATCCGATTTTGTATTTGATTATTGTATTTTCATATCTATTTCTTTATGTCTAGATGGATTCTAGGTTATATGTAGTTGGCTTCGTATCATCTGTGTAGTGTTGTCAAGTCTGTTACTACTAATGCAATCCGTGAGATAAAGGTAAATTTTGTGACAACAAAGTTTTAAATCTAGAGGTAAAATTTGACTTTTCTTTTTTGTATACAATTGTTGATATTTCATCTATCAAATTCTAGTTTTTCAAAGTCCTATGTTGGCTGAGTGTATATTAAATCGGTGATTATCTTCTTCGGAACGACCGCCTCCCATAAGGCAGTTTGTTCAACTTTAGAATAATATTACAAGAAAACTATACGGTCAATATTGCTCAAATTGTGGGATTATTTGTGTACAATATTTATCTACATCATATAAAAAAAAATTAAGACTCTAAGTTGATTTTCGAAGTTGATTTTAAGAATCCAATCTCCTTAAGACATATTACTGCTATCATAAATTTTGTGATTCAAGAACATCTTCTAATATCTATATCTAAATGATGATATCTTAGGATGTAGAATAAGCAACACACAAACATTCTCAATATATTTTATATCTTTTAAGTTTCTATAGATATGTAATCTAAATATTGAAAAATCTCTTGATATACATCCTCCATTCTATTGGATATTCCTAGAATCAATATTTTTTATGTTGACAAAATTACAGAAAGACATTAATTTAATTACAATGGTAATCTCTTTAATATGCGTATCTATCTTAATGAATGATCTTCAGTAACATATGTTAAAGGAATATATAACTCGCAGCGCATATATCTTACCTCCGTTTCCATTGAGGCATATATTCCTTTTTGTCTAGAAAAATATGTAAAACATTTTGTCGATATTTGAAAATTATTAATATATCTTTGACAATTTATTCATTATAATGAGATATTTATCTATATAATAATCACACTTGTAATTATCAATATTATGAAGTGAAAATTATCTTATAATATTCCGTCGCGAAAAGTGTCAATGGTATTATCATTCAGATCAACAGTAAAATCATTTGAACTAATGATAAAACTATACTCAACGGCATTATCATTATCGAATGATTTTACTTGAAGCGTTCAATAAGAAAATCATTCGGTCAGTGGTAAAATATTTTACCATTGAATGTAGTCCAATAGGAATATCATTCGACTAATGGTATATTAGTTAAAATATTAGGTAAAATATTTTACTATTGGATATGCATTAATAGAAATATCATTCGCATTGAAAGCTATTCATTTATACAATCCAGTGATGCTTCAATTTTACCAATGGCAATATTTTACTACTGAAGATTTGATCACTGACTGATAAAATTTTCAATAGTAAAATATTACCCCAAATAACCAAGCGTGCGATATCCCACGATACTCGCACAAAATATCGCTACCGTACTGTTACTATACTGCCACAAGGCGGCAGTATATACGGCACAACTATGTGGTAGCAATACAAAAAGTGTACATGATATTATAGTACAACGTATCAATACTGTACCTGTACTGCATACTGTTTAAGTACATCATGGTACGTAACCCGTATTGTATCAATACGGCGTACTATTATCGACAGAAGAGAGAGACTGTGGAGACCTCTAGTCAAAGACGATATACATGATAATTGGTATTACAAAAATACACTGTATGGTTTCCTAACCTGAAAATAGTCGTTATAACATTAAAATTAAAAATTAAACAGTAGTTGACTGGATGTTCAGTTAAACTGGACAAATTTCTATCAGGACCATATATTGAACAGATGTATCATAACTATACATCTATAATTATATGTTCGTTGCTAATATTAGGTGTTCGTGAATCATCGAAGTGCAACAGTTTCCATACGATTTCAGAAGTCAAGGATAGCGGATATGCAGTATGCAACCGGATTGGCAGTATGCAATCGGATGGGTGACCACTTCGAAGCACTATAAAATTAGTTTCTCGAATTCAGGGAAAAACTTTTTTTTTATCATAATTTTATGATGTGTATTCTGGAATACACATCATAAAATTATGATAAGATATTAATCAATAATAATACTTCAATAATATCAATAATAATCATTTTAACAATAAAACTATAAAATTAATGTACCATTGAAAACATTACTAGCCAGTGACAAAATCCTCAGTGATAAAATATTACATTGGCAAAAACTCATTCAGCTTGCTATAAAATACTATTGAAAACATCATTCATTTTCAATGAGTTTTTCAATGATACTTTTAGTAAAATCATCTGTTTTTTCGCGACGGGATATTATGTATTTTAAAAATATAGTCTTATTGAAATCTAAAAAAATGCACACGTGATATTTTCTGACACGACTTACTGTGTCAATCTTTTACAATTCCACCTTTGTATGTAATAAATTAATTCTTATTTCTTAATATAAATTGTGATTTTTGTTTAATCACTGTTCAATGTTCAGTTAATAATAAATTCATAGAAATATTAATAAAAAACATTACAAAATTTCTTTTTCAATTAAGGGGATGCTGTCTGTATTATCGGTAGAACTATTCCAAATTCGGTAGTAGTGACATCTTTCATTCATTTTGTATACTTATTATATTGGGTCATCTAAAAAGTATCCGCGGTACTTTGTCACTAGATATATGACCATCAACACACATCTAGTGACAAAAAACCGCGGATACTTTTTAGATGACCCAATATATCATTATGTTTCGCTCAAACGCATTCATCTGTCCTTATCTAATATATTGCAATGCCATTCTTCTCTTCGAAGATCGAACATCTATTGCTAGACACAATTATTACTTTGTTTATCATTCCTTCGCTCAGCGTATACACGTCATTCGTAGATCGATATAAATCTTTCTTTTGAAGCTTTTAATCCTACAATTATTTCATAAACTTTATTGTTTGTGCACGTCATGCGCTGAGTGCTGCATTATCGTATGATCCATACGAGTTATAAGGCTAATTCTATAATGTGCTTTTTGTTTTCTATTTCTTGCTGTTTGTCTCTCGTCTTAGGCTAATTTTACAATGTGCTCTTTGTTTCCTGTTTCTTGCTGTTTGTCTCTGTTTGTCTCTTGCCTTTTTGGTCAATAAGACAAGAAACAAACAGCAAGAAACAGAAAATAAATAGCACATTATAGAATTAGCCTTATTCATCAAAAAGGCAAGAGACAAACAGAGACAAATAGCAAGAAACAGAAAACAAAGAGCACATTGTAAAATTCCCCTTAAATTTTTCTATTAAAACTTGTAAGGAAACATCTACATCAGATAACAGCTCTACGAGTTGAAAAAATGTAAGTTTTAACTTTTTTTCAATTTTAGTACAAAATATATTGCGTCATACCTAAATTTTGCGTCTACTTTAATCATGTAAAAAGATTTTTTTATTCCGTTCAGTAAATTCGGAGATTTATATTGATCTGCGAAATACTGACAATTTGGCCACTCCAGCATCCCCTTAACAGTCATTAACCCCTTCAAACCCAGCGTACATTGTAATGTACATCAAATTTAAAGTCATTATTGAAATTATTTAATTCTGTTTACATCATCTAAAATCTCTGATGTACATAATAATATTTATATTAGAAAAATAGTCAAAGTTTTGAAAAAATTAATTGTTCAGTATGAATTATTTATTTAAATATGCATGAACAGAAATAAAAAAATTATTTTAACATAGTTCCAATAAAGTCAGGTTTAAAGCGATTAAATGAAAATATATGGTAATGCTGTTGCTTTAAAACATAAGATATGTTATTATAAAATTTATGTTTCATATCGTTATAAAGGAATCATACATATATAATTTTATTTCTACACAATCCTCTATTACAATGAGATTTTATACTACATTTCATCTTAATACTTGCCCATCTTAATACTGTTTAAATTTTTATTCAATTATTAAGATTAATATATTATGACACATGATAATATTATTTTTATTGGAACAAAAATAATGTATTTTAAGAGATAATAGAAATTAGTTTTGTAAACTAATATTAACCTTTATATTTCATTTAAATTATAAAAAGTTTATTTACTATATGTAAAATCTGCATAAGACAACGCATCTTTCAATTAGTTTTCAATAGTAAAATCGCAATTGAATATGATTGATTTAATATCTGAAATATTTATTTAAAAATTTCTAATACATACTGTGGGATGTCTTAAAGTATTAATAGAATACTAATAATAGAATAACTTAATTAATAGAATACTAGTGATAGACCAATAATATTAGCAATAATCAATAGAATATTAATAGAAGACAACGGTATATGTAAAGTTAGCTTAAAACTCACCGTCATAAATGAAGATAGAGATAAATTATATTTTTCAAATGTTGACAGTTTAATTTCTAAGTTATTAGCCATTATCATAAACATAAATGTACGTTTCATATTCTTTCCATATTGATACCATTTTTCGTGAAATGCATATTCCGTTATATTAACACTCTTAATTAGGAATAGAAGAAGATATGTATAATATATTTTTATTAATTATAAACTCCTCCTTTGTAAATAATGTATAAAAATATGAATTACAACAAAGCCTACCGCATCTAATAGCTGTTGCATACAAGAACATATTATGTAGAGCTGCACTACTCCACCAATTCCGTACATAATAACCGAACATATTTCCCACAAAGTTTCTGATGGTATCTAAAAATTTCCAAACACATATCAGTAAGATGTTGATAAAATGTAATAATAACATTGATAATATTTTTGGTAATGCTTTCATGGGTACTTTCTTCAGAGGTGCCAAAGAGTTTGTAAGTTATCATAATGTCGTGATCCATTGGCTAATGCCAATGTTTCATGAACCTTGCCGATTCTCTTCATCAGGGCGAGGAGCACACTAATACAGTATCAATGCGCTCCTCATTCTAATGGAAATGAAGAAAATGGCAAGGAAATAATTAATGAAATTGACATTAACAATAATAGACTTCTGAAGAACATAATATCATCTCTGAAGCAATAATAATATTATAGTACTTTTAAATTCATCAAATATTCTGACAATAATTCACAATAGAGATCGTTACTCACTGAATTTATCATGAGAGAAATGCAACAGAATCGAAAAACGCTTATTACATATATTAAACTGATGTTTAAAGAAAGTAGTTTTCTTAACATTAACATTATCCTAAAAAAATCGAATAATTATAATATGATGTTATATACTAAAAAATAAAATAAGAATCATTATTGTTGTTGATTAATTAAATATAACAATAAATTTGAATTACGTATTGTAATAAAATATTTTAAAATACTTCATGTATGTAGAATTTAATAACATGCAGTTATATTTTAAATCATGATATTGAATATTGCAAATCAATGCCACATCGAATCAAATAATATAAAACATTACAAGCAGATTCAAGTTAAAAGGCTTTGATGCTTGTCACTTTTTTCAAAAATTACAAAATTTATTGTAACTTACTGGATCACTGTATTATGATGTCGACATAAAACTTTTATTTCTTTTTCTGCGTAATCATCTCTATTGAGATAACATTTCTCTGTATCAGATTTGCTGTGATCATTTTGAAGAAATTTATCTTGAAATATCATTGATAGCTTTAATGCGATATATTTATATTGTGCCGTTACCAGTAGCAGCAGATTTATTATATAGCTATCCGCACCAACTTTTTTTGTAAAAATATACACGCTGCTCATCATCACAATAACACTTCCAAATACAAACATACTAGTCGTGATTGGCTCTTTAGTATAGACAACTGGCATCTTATAATCTATATAGAAAAAGGAATTTCTTTGAAAGACCAACATAAACGGTTGACTACTCCATGCTATTATGGACATCACTCCTGCCGAGCAGTAAAATTTAAGAGGACATTCCATCGACTTTATAGTCTCTATCACTATACTTCTCATCATCTCGTCATCTACGTTCAGAACATCATTCAATTTTTGAATTAATTGTTTCATTCGTCCTCTACATGTGCAAATTCGTATAATTGTACAAATAACTTCCATGCCAACCACAATACCGATTATACCATCTTTTAGAGCTTTCTCTTTCGGCACAAAAAAACACCCAGGAATTAACACACATGTTTGAAGTATTTCGAGCAACCATATCAGAATGCTGTATATTTTCCAAAATATCGGAAACGACGAATTGTCAGCGGTCATTGGTAACAAATTACCTGATATCATATTCAATCGAACATTCAGAGGATTCACATTTTGGAAATCCATGTCTTTGATGTTTTATAGCGTATCGTTCTTGAACAGAGAACAAAGAAAAATAAAATTTACAACAAAAGAGTCGAATGAAAGTTTAACGGGACAATTCTATTTACAGTAAGTCAAGTAAGATCGTGGCTTTACTCAAAGCTAATAAAAGATATCGCCTTAAATCTATTATCCATAGAGGGCATCTTTGTCTTTGATGCACATCAAGGAAGATTCAGTTGTCATTGAACTTTCTTAAGATAATCACATTAAACGCCATGAGTACCAAATACACATTACGCTATGAAGTTGTGTCCTCTGCACTCACCCAAAAATATCATAATTAGCGGCTGGTAAATGAAAAAGCTATATGAAAAAGTCGAAATCATTCATACAGAAGGGATGCAGCGATATAATGTGGCAAAAAAATGTCGATTTACCGGAACGTGGCTCGATGTGCAAAGTGGACAAAAAAGACGATAAAAAAATAGTGAATCTGTTTTCGCGAAATCCTGGCTTAATACTGCATCAAGGACAAGCAAAATTGAAACAGAAAGGGTTTAGATATTAGGTGTTGGAATTAATTCGTAGCGTTTTTTAATGAAAGAATGTTATTTATTTCACATGAGCATTAAAAAATACATTAATGAAAGTACTTCCCATCTCTTGTAAAACGCTACGAATTAATTCCAACACCTAATATATCATACTATTCGAACTATTCGAAACTATTCGAACCTATCTCAAGACTAATAACATGAAATGGTGCAATACCACGCTGGTCGATCACGCTCTTACTTGACTTATTGTATTTATAATTTAATTTACATTAAATTAATTATCGTGTTTAATTTTAAACATGATAATGACATTTATCTGACGCTTTAAAACTTTTATTTATATGAAATATATAAAAATAGATTTTAACGAGTTGTCTGCAATTATGTCAGTAATTTAATAGAGGAAAATCACTAATACTGACATACATAAATTTGCTAAAGAGATAGAGGAGGTGGTATTATGGCATCTCATTTATATTTTGTACAATAACTGTTAATAATCAACATTTAAATTTAAAACTTAATGATTATATTCGTCAAAATGTTGTTCAATCGATTTTAGACTCACAATTACGAAACATTTATTAGTTAAGACATTATTTATAAAAACGCGACGATATTGCATAATTTATTAGAAAATTATGTATTTATGTAAAAAAAAGTATGCAAACAAATTTTGTGACTTTTACACTTTTAAACCAAACTGAATTATTAAAAAAAAAAGCTTAAAAAAAATTTAAACTTTTAAATCGACCTTTCAGGGGAGGTTCTAATCTAAAGCTCCAAAATTTATGTATTTTTTATCTAATTTTTTTCATAAAGAAAGGAAAGAGATATCGAAATAATGTTTTTTATATTATGTTATTTCAACAAAAAAAATGCAAAAAATACCAAAAAAATTTTATTTTTAGAAATGTAGAAAATTGTGGCTCTAGCCTATGTGAATCAGAGCGTGCAGCGCGTGACTAATTGGTGGAGAATCTCGACCGTCAAGATTATTTAAGACAAAAAATGAAAAGTTTGAAAAAAATTCGAAAAAATGTGAATTTGAGAAAAACGAGTTAATTAAAGTTTTACTTTGTGATAATAATACTTATTAGGTGTACAAATAAGTTTCCGCCGTTTTTATCAAAAATTAAGCATTTATTGTGAAAGAACAATACATAATGTTTTATTGAAAGTTTTGTCCATCGCTAGCCACTACTTTTTCCCATCTTTCTGGTAGCATACGGATATCGCGTTGGAAGAACGCTTCATCTTTTGAGGCTATCCAATTATCGATCCAATTTTTGATATCTTCATATGATGTGAAATGCTGTTCAGACAGCCCATGCGCCATCGATCGAAATAGATGGTAATCGGAAGGAGCAATGTCTGGTGAATACGGCGGGTGAGGTAGAACTTCCCAATTGAGTGTTTCCATGTAGGTTTTGACCGGCGTCGCAACATGTGATCGAGCATTATCATGCAGGAGAATAATTTTGCGCGTTTTTCCTTGAGTGCTCGGCTCAATCTCATCAATTGTGTTCGATAGAGAGCCCCAGTAACAGTTTCGTTTGAGCAACTCGATGCATGAGCATCTTGAGCAATACACGACACTAAGCTGATCCCACCAAATACACAACATGAGTTTTTTTCCATGAATATTCGGCTTGGCTGTCGATGTTGAAGCATGGCCAGGTGATCTCCATGATTTTCTCTTCTTTGGGTTATCATAGTGGATCCATTTTTCATCACCAGTGACTATACGATGTAAAAAACCTTTTCCTTTATGCCTGACAAGCAGCATTTCACATATGGAAAATTGGCGTTTCTCGGCTTCAGTTCATATGGAACCCCTTGCTATGAATTCCCTTGCTTTTGAATCATTCCCAATGATTTCAACCGATGTGAAATTGCTTGTTGAGTCGCTCCTAATGCAAGTTCTTTTTGCGTTGGGCACGAATCTTCATCCAATAATGCTTCCAATTCCGCGTCTTCGTACACTTTCGGCTTTCCACTACGTTTTTTGTCTTCGACGTCAAATTCACCGTTCTTAAATTTTTGAAACCATTCACGACAACTTCTCTCACTTAAGGCAGCCTCACCATATGCTTCTACAAGCAATCGATAAGTCTTAGCTGCAGATTTCTTCAAATTAAAGAAGTAAATCAAAAGTTCCCGCAAATAATGCTTATTTGGCTCAAAACTCGGCATTTTCGCACAAAAAAAATATATGATACAAAATCGCTAGTATTTCAAAGTAATGTTGACAGATGTCCAACCTTACGATATAATGTTTTATATCAGACAATTTTAATCATAGCTTGCTAGTGGCGCCGTCTTTTGTCAAAACTTGCGGAAACTTATTTGTACTCCTAATACTTTTTCTTAATAATATTTTGCAACTTAATTTAATCAGCGATTCCTGGCCTACAAATCAATTTCTTCTCCTGTTTGAAGAACAAATTTTGTTGTATTTGAGTCCTTCTTCTTTCGATTCTTGCTTGTTTTGCACATAATAGTTGAACTATTTAATTTTCGACCGATGCAAAATCTAGTTCAATAAGTCATAAATTGCTTTAAAATTTTGAATATTGCAAAATTCTTTTACAGGCATATTCTACACACTTTAGAGATGCAAAAAATGTAAAAAAATTGATTTTTTTGACCTTCCAAAGTACAATAGAACTTCCCTTTATTAATAATTATAATTATAATTATAATTAAATGTAAATTATTGATTAGATTTTTTGCTTAGTTTTTTGACGAAATTGAAAAGCTTTCCTTAAATAAAGCTATAAAATAAAAAACTTTGCTTTTTATAATATTATATGCAAAAGTCACAAATAGTCTTCGTTTTCAGCTTCAGAGCAAGCAATATGTGCCATTTTGCACATTATACATTGAATCCATATTTCTCCTTTATTGTCATCCGAAAATGATTCATAACAGAAAGATATAGTTCGCATCTTCTTTAGTCAGAACAGCTTCACCAGGTGGAAATTCTAATTCAGATTTTATACAAAAGGAATTAGATTCTTTATTAACATTACTGACGATAACATTATCTTCGAATTTTCTTTTTCTTCACATTTCTTTTGGATGGTGCAAAATTCTCTGTAGACTTTTTTGGTCATGAATCGTTTAATTGTCGTGTAAAAAACTTTTTATATTAAAGTAAAATTATAGAAAATTTTATATTTTCTGGAATTTATTTAAGTAAATATATATTTACTTATAGGTATTTTGTACAGATAACTCTTGTGAAAAAAAGAATAAAACTACATATCACCGCCGATTTTACTCGATTTCAACCTGACCTTGACATTGTTGGCAGAGCTTGATAAGAAATGATTTATAACTCGAAAAGAATTATTTTATTCAAGATCACAGGTTAATATACAAGTGCATATATATCAGAACAGAACAGAATAGAAGAATCACAGGTAGAGAGAATAACATACTAGCTTGATCAAAAAGTTTCCGGAATTCATTCAGAAAATTCAAAATACAAGTTTATTCATCAAAAGTGATATTGTCCCCTTCAAAGTACTCTCCAGCGACTGCAACGCACTTATGCCAGCTTGATCCAGCTCTCGAAACATTTCTGGAACTCTATTATTGGTATAGCCATCAGAGCCGTCTTCGATTTTTCCATTACCTCCTTTCGGCTGTTAAATCGCGTTCCCCGCAGTGGTTTTTTGACTCGATCGAACAGAAAAAAATCGCAGGGAGCCATATCGGGTGAATTCGATGGCTGTTGGATGGTATTCGTTTTGTTCTTGACCAAAAATTCACGGATAATGATGGCACTGTGCGATGATGCGTTATCATGGTGCAAAATCCACGAGTTGTTTACCCACAAATCCTTTCTTTTTTGGCGAATTGCTTCACGCAAACGTCTCATAACGCCCAAATAATACTCCTTATTAACTGTCTGACCTTCTGACAAAAATTCGTGATGTACAATACCGTTGTAATCCATGAAAACCGTGAGCATCGCTTTCTTTTTCGACTGAAAACGACGTGGTTTTTTTGGTCTTGGCTCATTTGGAGCTCTCCATTCACTCGCCTGATGTCTGGATTGCGTGTCGTACTCATAAACCCACGTCTCGTCTCCAGTAATGATGCGTTTGATGAATGTTGTGTCGGATTCAGTCTTGGAAATCATGACTTTGGCGATGTCAACGCGGTCCCTTTTTTGCATGAAATTCAGTTCCTTCGGGACCAACTTTGCAGCAACACGGCGCAAACCCAAATCATTAACTACAATGTCCTGAACGGATCCATAAGCAATGTTTAAGTCCTCTGCCAGCTCTCTGATAGTTAATTTGCGGTTATTGACCAACATTTCTCTCACTTTATTGATGTTTTCGTTGATTTTCGATATCGACGGCCTGCCACTGCGTTCGTTATCTTCGACGGATTCACGACCACTTCTGAAGCGTTCATGTCACTCGTAAACGGTTGTTTTCTTTAGAACATCACTGCCGAAACAGTTTTCCAACATTTCCAAGTTTTCGCACCATTGAATCCATTTTTAACGCAAAATTTAATACAAACTCGTTGTTGCAAATTCAACTCCATTTTTAAAACTGTAAAAAATCGAAAACCGCGCAGAGGTAGATGTACTCAAGACGGCGTAATTTTTACAAATGTCAAGCTATGGCGATAAAATTTGATGGAAATGTCAATGATAGATGTGGCAACCTAGCAAAAAAAAAGAACTCAAATCAGCTGACTCAGAGAATCACCTGGTGGTTTCTTCCGGAAACTTTTTGATCAAGCTGGTAGATGGCCTCATGAGTAGAGGAAAGTGAATGAATTGTGCATACCTAAGGGAAATTTATTGCCCTGAAATGATTTTCCAAGTTTCAAAGCGATATAATTATGGAAATAGGAACTATACACATTCTTTTATCATTATGTATCCTCATATCATACAGATTTTCATTCAATAAAGTTGTATTTGGTAAAAAAGAAAAAACGGAAAAGCGAAAAAATTTCTCGCGCGTTGGGTAATTGTGCGCATGGATTGGATAATTGTGCGTAAAGCTAAAGTCGGAAATGAATGAATTATGAAATGTTGACAAAAGAATCAGAAAATATATTTATTATATTGCAATATAAATATTAAATATATTTTAAATATATATTACATATACGAGGGCAAATCAATAAGTACCCGTGTTTCAAGACAGACGACGTTGCTGATGCAAGTTGGCATTACCAGCTTTCAAACGACGCCATATGAAATTTCAGAGTGATTCATGCAATAGTCTTGATTTGACAGCAATTCGTAGTGAGCGTGTTTGATGTTTTCCGATACAATGGAAAAAGAGCAATATTGATCCGTGATTCGTTTTTTATTTTTTGATGGAAAAAAGTGAGAAGAAATAAAAATGAAGTTGGATGCCGTCTATGGGAACTCTTCACCATCTATGACAACCGTCAGATATTGGTTCAACGAATTCAAACGTGGTCGTTTGTTTTTGATGAGGAGTGCCCAGGCCGCCCGGCAGACGTGGTTACTGAGGAAATCGTTGAAAAAGTCCACGACATGATTCTCGCTGATCGCCGAACGAAAGTGCATGAAGTAGCAGAGGTCATAGGCGTGTCATACGGAATCGCATTCAATATTTTGCATGATAACTTGGGAATGAAAAAGCTATCGGCCCGATGGGTGCCGCGATTACTCACACACAACAAGCGGATGCTGTTATCAATTTCAAAACAATGTTTGGAGCGCTACGAATTGCTGCCGCATCCACTGTACTCTCCGGATTTAGCCCCCTGTGACTTCTTCTTGTTTCCAAACTTGAAAAAATTCGGTGGAAAGAAATTCACGTCGAATGAAGAAGTCATCGCTGAAACAGAGTTCAAACTATTTTGCAGAGTTCGACAAATCGTATTTTTCTGAGGGGTTAAAAAATGGCAGAAGCGTTGGGAAAAGTGTTGCCTCCTAAAAGGAAATTACGTTGAAAAATAAAAAAAATTTTTGTGAAAAGCTTGTGTCTTCATTACTAACACGGTCTTATCGATTTGCCCTCGTATTAAGCAAAAATGCAAAACTAATATAATAATAATACACATAGACTTTAGCAAAATAAAATGGCTAAATAAAATAATAATTAAAAAAAAAATGAAAAAATTAGTGTTAATCATATAGTATATGGAAGATGGGTGATTGTGCGCACTTCAAAACTCTTGCGCACAGTTATCCGCCGCGACCTAATTTGATATGAAGTACGATTATTCATTATTTCTTAATCAAACTTAAATAAACAGCTCAAAAGACGCACATAATAACATACTTTAATAAAAATTATGCAACTTTTAATCAAATAAATTAAAAATACCAACTTATTACCTTATTTTCTGACTGTTAAAAAAATAACAAGAAAAGGTGATTTCATTTTTTTGTATTTCTCTGATTAGCAACGTATTTATGTCGTATCTTTTATAATTATATTTTAAGAGGACGACCTGCGTAAAAATTTCATAGTGATGTCTTCATTGGAAAAGTAACAAACCAGGATGCACAATTACCCGCTGCGGACAGTTCCCCCACTTTCCCATAACAAATTATTATTGCTGGTTTTCATTAATTGTAATCTTTCAAAAGTGTAATAAAGAAAACAGGAAAAACAAATAGAAAGATAACTTATTCAAATATATATATATATACGAAAGAAATAATTTATTTAATTATTTCAAAAGACATATGTTGTCATAGTCATGATCCTAAGTCATCTCCGACAAGTTTTAGTCGCCTCTCGTTATTCGTTAAAAAATTATTGTATTAACAAAAAAAGTTGAAAAATAACATTGCATTTCTGCTATACGTGTATAATATTAAGTCATATACTATTATACCTCTTCTTGTTTAGGAATGTTCAACTTCTCACGCGAAGTGTGACCACCCCTCCTCACCACTATTTAAGGAAGCACGAGTGTCCACGCGAAACGAAGTCCATCCCATTTCTCTCCCTCCCCCCAATTTTTTATGCGAAACGACTTTCATCCTACCTCCCCCCTACTTCAGAGCATATGACTTTCCACGCGAAGCGATTTTCACTCCACCTACCTACCATCTAGAGGAACATTTTCACGTAAAGCTATTTCTACGTCATCTCCTATCAAGGGGCGTGCAACTTTCCATGCAAACAGAGGTCCACATCGCAATCAGATACGAGATGGATTAGAATTAAATCGGATGGGAGTGCAGAGGGAAAGGCGAAGCCTTCCACCCACACATATTCTTTCTACACGAAATTATTTCCCGTGAACAAAATTGTTAAGGACAGTCCTATGTAACATGAAGCCCTGATTATTATTAGGTGTACAAATAAGTTTCCGCCGTTTTTTATCAAAAATTAAGCATTTATTGTGAAAGAATGATACGTAATGTTTTATTGATGTAAGTCAAAATGTAAGTGCAAGTTCTTTTTGCGTTTGGCACGAATCTTCATTCAATAATGCTTCCAATTCCGCGTCTTCGTACACTTTCGGCCTTCCGCTACGTTCTTTGTCTTCGACGTCACCGTTCTTAAATTTTTGAAACCATTCACGACAACTTCTTTCACTTAAGGCAGCCTCACCATATGCTTCTACAAGCAATCGATGAGCCTCAGCTGCAGATTTCTTCAAATTAAAGAAGCAAATGACGCTTATTCGGCTCAAAACTCGACATTTAATAAGGCCTTTATCGAGATTTGATAGGGATGCATCAACTTTATAAATACTTATTTATTAGAGCTAACTTATAGGGACCTGGAAGGGATTTATTTCAGGGATGCCATAAGAAACGCTTCCTCATTTATACCTAATAAGGCCCTCATTGGGATTTGATAGAGAAGCATTAGCTTTATAAATATTTATTTATTAGAGCTAACTTATAGAGACCTGGAAAGGATTTATTAGGAATGACATAAGAAAGGCTTCATTATTTATATTTGATAAGGCCGTCATCAGAATTTGATAAGGATGTATCAACTTTATAAATACTTATTTATTAGAGCTAAGTTATAAGTGCCTGGAAAGAATTTGTTAGAGATGCCAAGCGGTAGAGAATATGTGCTATATATGATAGATTTCCTATAAAGAGTTAACTTTAAGTTAAGTTAAATATCTCGCAGGGTACAGGGATCTTTTTTTCTGCTAGATTCTTTCATTTTGTATAAAAATGCGCCTACCAAATATAATTTTGATTATTGGTATTGGGAATATTAAATTGCATTATTATCTAATTAATTTTGTTCACAAGGAAAGGAACCTAACTATTTCCCTCCGATTTTAATGAGCTTTTAGTATGTCATTCTCCATACGAAAATAAGCGACATGTTTTTTTTTATATATGCTCATACACATTTTTAAAGGGTAAACCCCTCGAAAAAAATTGATTTTTCTCTTTCGAAGCGAACATCGGAATTGTAACAGATAGAAAAAAATTTTCTGAATGAAAATTGAATGACATTAAGAGTACTTTAGAACTATAATAACAACATTTTTTTATAAATAAATAATTTTTATTACAAATAAATAATTATTAGGTGTACAACTTTGCTTCCGCTGTTTTCCTATAGATGGTTTTAGCGGTAAATGGTGGTCGAAATAGATCATAGACGTCTTACAATAAACTTGGGCATTTATTAACATAATCATAGAAACATTAGTCGATTTGTATCTGATCATAAAGTTATTCTCAATTGAAAATGTCAGTTTACGAGCCAAATTCTCGTCATTTGCGGGAGGTTTTAATTTTCTGCTTCAATATGAAGAAATCTGCGGCTAAGGCTCATCGAATGCTCTCAAATACTTATGATGAGGCCGCTATTAGTGAAAGAACGTGTCGTGAGTGGTTTCAACGCTTCAAGAATGGTGATTTTGACGTCAAAGACCGGCATAGCGGTAGAAGAGAGAAGGTTTACGAAGATGCAGAATTGGAGGCATTACTTGATCAAGACTCGTGTCAAAATCAAGAAGAATTGACACGATGGGAGTGACTCGACAAGCCATTTCAAAACGCCTCAAAGTCATGGGAATGATTCAGAAGCAAGGAAATTGGGTGCCATACGAGTTGAAGCCGAGAGATGTTGAACTGCGTTTGTTTGGTTGTGACCAGCTGCTTGAAAGGCCAAGACGGAAGGGATTTCTGCATCGCATTGTGGGGACGAAAAATGGGTTCATTACGGTAACCCCAAGCGCAGAAAATCATGGGGAATTCCCGGTCATGCTTCCACGTTGACGGCCAAACCGAATATTCACGGCTCCAAGGTCATGCTCTATATTTGATGGGATATTAGCTTGGCGTACTGTATTATGAGCTGTTAAAATCGACTGAAACAATCACAGGCGATCAGTATCGAACACAATTGATGCGTTTGAGCCGAGCATTGAAAGACAAACGGCCGCAATACAACGAGAGACACGATAAAGTGATTCTGCAGCATGACAATGTTCGACCCCATGTTGCGAAAGTGGTCAAGACATACTTGGAAATGTTGAAATGGCAAGTCCTAACCACCCGCCGTATTCTCCAGACGTTGCTCCTTCTGACTATCACTTGTTTCGATCAATGGCACACGGCCTGGCTGACCAACACTTCCGGTCTTATGAAGAAGTAAAAAATTGGACCGATTCATGGATCGCCTCAAAAGATGACCAGTTTTTTCGACGCGGGATTGGTATGCTGCCCGAAAGATGGGAGAAAGTAGTGGTCAGCGATGGACAATACTTTGAATCATAAATGTATAACCAGTTTTTTACAATACAGCTTCGAATTTCGGAAAAAAAACGGCGGAAGCAAAGTTGTATACCTAATAAAAAAAATTGTTTTATTATAGTTCTAAAGTATTCTTGGAGCCATTTAATTTTCATTCTAAAAAATTTTTTTTATTTTTTAGTTCCGGCGATATTCGCTTCGAAAGAGAAAAACCGATTTTTTTTTTAAAGAGTGTTTCATCTTCTAAAAGTGAGTATAGGCACGTATAAAAAAATACCGATTGAATATACAGTTAAATTGCACAAATTTCTGTCAGGATTATATTGACAGATATCACAATTATGTATACATTCATTAACATTCAGTGTTCATGGATCATCGAAGTAGCAATTTCCATATGATTACAGAGGTCAAGCAACGTGAATGATGGTTCGCATTCAAATGGGTGACCGTTTCAAAATGCCATAAAATTAATTCCCATAATATTTCCTTATAAGGTTCTGATAATTTTTCCTTACAGGGCCCTGATGAGTTTTTTTTATATGGCCCTGATAGTTTTTCCTTACAGAGCTCTGATAATTTTTCTTTATAGGGCCGTAATAAACAATTTGTTATATGCCATATAGGACCCAAGTTATTTAACCTAATAGGGCCCGATTAATTTTAGGGCATACTAATCAGATCCTTTCTTAAGCCCTAACAATTTTCTATACAGATTGGAATAGAACAATTGTTGATTTTGTTTTGCTCTAGAAGCAAAAAGTGGAAGAACGCGTATGGGCTGAGGAAAAGCTCCGCTCCTCTGCACACCACTCCGAGCTAATCCTTATCTAATTGTGAGGATTTCAGTTTACGTGGAAAAATGCACGCCTCTAGGCAGGGAAGGAGTGGAATGGAAGTTGCTTTGCGTGGAAAGTCATTAATTCCTGTAAGCAGAAAGGATGAGGTAAACTTTGTGTTCTATTTATAACTTTTGTTAATAACTTTTTAATAAATAATAAGCACGAGCTAAATCCTTCCAGAAATCACTCAGGGCTATGATTTTAATAATATATGCCAAGCTCAAGATCTTTAGATCACAACGTGGATCCGTTGTTTTCAATATTTACCCATTCTTGTTTTGTATAGTAGAAAAGAGATATTATTTTTCAAACTTTTTTGTTAATAACTTTTTAACTAGTAACGAGCGACAGTTAAAATCTGTCGGAAGTCACTTAGAATAATGACCTTGGCAACATATCTCGTTGAAATCATTGAAGTCATCGGTGATATGCAGTTTTACCGAAATAGAATAGGAATAATATAATACAATTGAAGTTTGGAGCGTTCATAGAGTGAATCTTCAGCCGAGCCGCAGGCCGAGCTTCGAATCAAACCACAAGTCGCGAGCTAAACCTCGAGCTGAATCGTCGTTAAACCTCGTGTCAAACCTCAAGTTGAGCTTCGAATTTATCGAAATTATCGAGCTGAATGTTGAGCTGAAATCAAGTCAAATTTTGAACCAAATTTCATGAGCATCACAACTCAGAGAGAACGCGAGATCAGATCTATTAGACGTCGGAGGTGGTTACATCTAAAATAACATTTAAAAATATTAATTTTAGTCGCATGTGACTTTGCATTGTTTTTTTATTGTGTTTTATTAGTGCAAAAATCTAATATTCACAATAGTAGACCTTTGTTTATGAAATATTCTTTAAACTACAAGCAGGACCGCAATATTTAGGAAATTAGCGCTCAAGGATTCATTTGAATTCTTTTATTCCCTAGTGCATAAATGTACTGATTAGAGAACAAGAATAAATAATTATATTTTTAGCTTTCACTTATATCAGTATTGTATTGTCTCAGATCATTGTATTGTCATCAGATTATATTATTTCTGTCATTTTTTAAATTTTACATTATTTATAGCTGTAATGCGTTATATTCAGTTCTGGATACCAATGTATAATTGGTAATTATGACGATAACCCGTTCTTTTGCTGTACAATTTTATTAACAAGACGAAGATTCTTTAATTATTGATATCAACGGTTAGATGTCTTGATATTGCGAAGTATATTTTTATTTGCCATCGACCGATCATGTTATAAGTTTCTACTTTTCTGACAAATTCTAATGTATGTATTAGGTGTACAAATAAGTTTTAAAGCGTTTTTTGTAATAATTTAAACTTAGAATTCAAATATTTTCGCGCTCTTTTGATATGTAGTGGCGTTTAATGTGTACTATTAAAAAACATAATTGACTTCATAAAATTGAAAATTTAACCTCAAAATTAAATGGTTTTAAAATGGCGAGCGACAAGCAATTTATTCGACACTGCATTCGATACGAACTTCATCAAGGAAAAAGCGCTGCTAAAGCATATGAATCAATTTGTTCTGTTCTTGGAGTCATTGTTGTATCCAAAAGTACATGTGAGTTTCAGTTTAGGCGATTTAAAGAGGATGATTTTGATGTTAGCGATAGAGAACGTAGTGATGCTCCTCAGAAGGTTATAAACAATGAATTGCAAGCATTACTCGATCAAAACTCAAACACAAAACGAACTTGCACAGCAACTTGGAGTAACTCAAGATATTTCAATTCGTTTACGGCAGATGGGAAAGATTCTGAAGGAAGGAAAGTGGGTGCCGCATGCATTAAATGAAAAAAACAAAAAATGATCGTCTTAAGAAATGTGTTTGAATCTGTACAATAAACAGCATAGAAAATCTTTCTTGTGGAAAATCGTGACTGGTGATGAAAAGTAGATTTTTTATGATAATCCTAAAAAGAAAAAACATTATGTGGATCCAGGACAACCCACTACATCAACGTCAAAACGCAACATCCACAGCAGCAAAGTTATGCTATGCATCTGGTGGGACATGAAGGATGTGCTATATTATGAACTGCTCCATCCGAATGAAACGGTTAACAGTGATCGCTACAGTAAACAATTGATCCGTTTAAATCAAGAAATCGAACGAAATCGTCCATTTATTGGCAAAGGAAATCGTCCTGTGAAATTGCTTCATGACAACGCTAGGCCTCATGTTGGTAAACCTGTAAAGGAAACATTGCTAACTCTTGGTTGGGAAGTTCTGTTACACCCGGCATATAGCCCAGACATAGCCCCTTCTGATTATCATTTATTCCGGTCAATGCAAAACGCCTTGTCCGGTGTACACTTTCGAGCATTTGAAGAAGTGCAAAAATGGGTGGATAATTTTATCGTATCGAAAGACGAAATCTTCTTCGCTTCTGGAATTCGCAAGCTGCCCGAAAGATGACTAAAGGTCATAGATAATGATTGAGATTATTTTGATAATTAAGTGTGTTTTCATTTCTGAATAAATAAATATTAAATTTCATTAAAAACGCTTTAAAACTTATTTGTACATCTAATATTTTATGTGTGTTACTGTTCATTTTAACTAATAAGACGAAGATCCATCTTAATTTATTGATACCAACAATTATATAGTTATACAATGCGAAGTATATTTTTAATTTTCGATTGATTTTATGTTATGTTTTTTTTTTACTGTTTAGAGATATTTTGTAAGCATTGATTATGATCCGATTGTGATCAAAACATTTGTTGTTAGCCGGCATGTTATTAAAGTTCATAATTAATTTATGAAGACATTTTTTTACTTATCTACCAATTTGTTTTATACGTAAAATTTCTGGCTTGTAGCCCTTTTTTTTTAATTTGTTTAATAATTAAATTATAAAACATTTTTTCTTATGAAAAAATAAAAATCGGATCGACGTCGATTAAATGTCGGTTAAATATCTAATCGACATCTAATCGATGTCGATTCAATTTATATCTTCCTGGGCAAATAAAAGCGTCCCTGGCATTTTGGCTCAACTGTTAAGTTTTCTTTGCATTGATTGCATTATATTTTTAAATCTAATGGAATGGTTCTATCTCAGCAGATAATAATGTATATCGGAACACCGCTTAGATGTGTGTCTATTGTCGCGCTAGGCTGCCGATTGGCGTTGATAGCGATGTTATAAACAGTGTATATCTTCCAATGCACGACACAGTGTGACACAGTGATCATGTCATCTTTGTTTAACATTGGCAAACAACAAAGATGTAATGATCCATTGTATCGTTTGGGTCGCTTGTTGAAAGGTACATAGTATAAACCATGAAATGGCATTTTTGCGTATGCGAACACATAAAATAATATTTTGAAATATGGACAAGGAGAGACCGGTAAGTTTTTTGAGCTTTTTGCAATGTGATCGTATTTAGCTGTGTAGTGTATACTTTCAATTATTTTGAATTATTATTATGCTTCAATAATTTAACTTTTATTTCTAATCTCAATTCGTAGCTACTTTTGCTCCATCAAATGACGCCGCTTTCTCCGCTGAGTACGAGACTACGCGAACATATCTCTGACATTAGAAAAAATACGAGTTCTCCTACTGTCATAACTGATAATCGAATTAATTGTAATCATAATTTTAAATGGAACGATGTGAGAATTCTAGACTGCGAATCTTCTTATAATAAGAGATTGGTGTCTGAAATAATTCATATTAAAAAACAGAAACAAGGTCTTAATAAACAAAATAATACTGAATCTTTACCTGAAACCTACTCACAGATTATCCAATCTCTTTCTCCTTTTTAATTACTTTCCTTCTATCTTTTTCTCTGCCTACTTTCTCTCTCCTCTACTTTATTTTCTCCTTCTTATGTTCCCCTTCTTTTTTAGTTTTCCATTTCAACGTTCCTGTCTTTACATGTCATATTTCATTTTATCTCTTAGCTTCTTAGAGAGATGATCAATTTTGATTCCTATCGCATTGTCTAATTGATAATATACCACTTCGACATACATACTAAGGTATTTATTCTTATTTTATTGTACTAAACTCATTATACATATACAACGAATGACGGTTTCTTATTCTTTCTCTATCGACATTAATATTTCTTGTGTACATGTCTCATAATATCAAAAATAACTTCCGCCTCTTTCTATTAATTTAATTTTATTAATTGCGATCTTGTTTTTGCCTTTTCTTTATTATTTGCGATTCGATTGTACTTTTCTTATTATTTTTATTTATTCCGTTTGTTAATTTATTATTACAATTTGTACTTGCTAACAGAAACATGTTCGTCCTTTTGCACACGCACAGTTCGGAGGAACACATTGGTGTCAACTACAACCGTTTATTTGGTTTTCTCTCAATTTGGAGCGAGTTTTATAGTTGATATTGCGTCCTTATGCGAATTTTATTTAATTTATATATATTTTATCTATGTTATATCCATTTTTATTTTGTCTTCACATTGAAAATGATCCAACAGGGATCGAAACGTTTGTTCTTGTTCGCTTACTGATTTTTAAATTATATTTCATGTTTTTTTAATTTCATGACATTGTTTATTTTATTTTTTAACCGTTTAATTTAGATTGTTATTTGTTGTTTAATTTTTAGGCTCGTAGCCCTTTATTCTTTCATTTATTTGTTAAATTTATAAATTGCATATATTCATATGCAGTTGTGAAATTATTTAATACAGATAGTGAAGCGAGCAGCTAAGAATCTTGCAGAAGTGGAAATCGCTTGAAAGGTTGAGGAAGAGAATATTACGCCCAATATGACAGATAGTAGTAGTTCTTTAGATGAGGAGTATATAAATGAAATAAATAAAGCACAAGATATTAATATTTCTGAAGCAGTTGTTTTGAAAAACATTGAAAATGAAAAGATACAAAGAGAAAATAATAATCAAGATGTAATTGAAGCACTTCAATTTATCAGATTATGAAGATTATGACATATTCGAACATGAAATTAACCAAGAAGATAATGCTTTAGAGGATAATAGTACTGATGATGATATAAATGAAGGTGATATAAATGAAAATCATTTTCAAAATGAGAAGCAGAAGATTAACGTAAGGTTAACGAAGGTTAATGTAAAAGAAAATTTGAGAGAATGGACCACTCATAACGGAATTATCTCAAAGAAAGCTCGATAATTTATTATATTATTTATTGTTAGATTGAATCCAATCTTTGCCAGAACGTTTCAAGACACTACTGCGAACATCTAATCATCTTAATATACTGAAACTTCCTGATAGATAAATGATTTGGCATAAAGGAATTGTAAGAAATTTAAATGCAATGTTGAATGAATATCTAGAAAAATATGGCAATAGAAAAATATCCCAATTAGCAGACAATGTTTTTTAAATGTTTTTTAAACATTTATTTTTTATTAATTTTACATTTTTCAAAATGTAAATTCGTTTTCAAAATTCATTAATTTAACGTTCATTAAACATTATTTTACATTATAATTTTTCATTTGAAATAAATGACTGAAAAAAATTGTTTAACCGTTTATTTAACGTTTATTTAATGTTTATTTTGAATTTATTTTTTATTTGAAACAATGGTTTGAAAAAACATTTTTTTAAACGTGTATTTAATGTTTATTAAAAAAGAATATGTTTACTTAATATTAATTATTCATTTGAAATAATGATTTCAAAAAAATTCGTTTAATGTTTGTTTAACGTTTATAAAATGATTATTTTACATTATTTATTCATTTAAAATATGGTAAGAAACATTTATTTAACATTTATCTATCGTTTATTATAAATATGTAAAAAATATTATTTTTTAAACCTCAAATTAATAAAAAACGGGTCGGAATAATAAAATAATCATGGAAGAGAAATTAACACAATATAATTGCGTACCATATATGGACAATAACAACTGTGTGCATCGATAATTATAAGTGGAAAAGGTACGAGACCCATAACCCTGAGGTCCTAGGTTCAAAATCCGGCCGGTAAGTAAAAAATATTAAAATATAATTAAAAATTAAAATTATTAATAAAATTAGTTGTCTAATGCTTAGGCACTGTCGATAAAACAAATAAATGAAAGAAAATTCTATGTTACGTCCTACAGACCACGATTCTTTTCTTCGGCTTCACGTCGCGACTATGATTGGCGTCTGCGAGACTCAAGCGGAATCTTTTGATAACGGTCTGACAGAACTGAAAAGAGGGACCGGACAGACTCCGCGAAAACTCGTAAATGCCAATCAATCCAGAAGGAATAACAACCTTAATGCAAGCCCGAAAAGAGACAAAATTGCAAAAGACATTATAAATGCCGAAGTCACGCAATAATAAAAATCTAAGCTTGTCGTCCCAGACCAACAATTTCATCTTAGGAAAACAGGTGCGACGTCGCGCTTAAAAAATCATAAATGGGATAACTTCCCACGGTAGCGTTATCTAAGATCAAACTCGCGACTGACAATGGTTGCCCTGCATACAAAACTAATTGTGCACGGTAACTATTTGTTCACCTAGTCATATTTTCCACGAAGATAACAGAATTCCTCATCCGTCTGGAGCAATCTTGTCTCTTTAAAGAAAAACGTAAATCACTTCTTTTCTTCTCGAAACTCCTCTAACGATGCACTTTAGATTAACAACGATAGGACGCTATAAAAATCGTAAATTTCGCATTGCAACTAACTTTTGCATCCTAGACAAAGGGCACAACCTTTTTTCGGGATATAAATAAAAGTCGCGCGGAAGCGCAGAGCGTCAGTACAAAACTCAAAATCATCCGGTTCACGTCAGTGAAGTTCGCGAATTAAATTATTGTCGCGGGCAATGTGGAAATCCTACCAAAATCCGCGATAATCACGCCAGTTCGCGTTTTAATACAAGTGCGAAAAGAAAAAGATAAATTGTGAATCGTCATTGCGATCCCATACGCTACTGCGATTGCCCTTCTGGCGCTCTCCGTGAACAACGGACCTTCTCGGTCACATACCAACCGGTAGCTAGAGATCTCGTGGACAGTCAGCTAACCAGTAAATCGCCCTGCCATTCCTTCCGATTCATCCCCACGTCTCCCCGCATGGAAACACATATATACACACTTATACGCGTTTCCAACGAAACATACATATATTTTACCCTTCGGATTGTAGTGTGCACTAGTACGTTCATTAGAAAACGGGGACGAACTCCTTATGTCCGGAAGAGTAGGCGGAATCGTCCCCTTGGCCAAGCCACAATCGTGCCGCCACAACCGATCGACGACCAATTTCTCGAGGTCTCTTACTCACCAACATCAGAACAGACACAATCTTTAGACTTCACCTCTCCCGCTGTCATCGATCCTGAGAAATCCTAAACTATTCCCCTCCTCCTCTCGAGGAATGATTCCCTCCCCCTCTTCCTATCGAGAGACGATTCCTTCTCCTTCCTTCTTTTCTGAAGAAGGATTTCCTCACACTCCTCTTTTAGATTAGTTCCCAACTCCTCCTTCTCAATCGAATCCCGAGCCGATCGACTGGGATCGGCTATTTAAATTATATTCGTCCCCCTCCAACGAAGGGAATAAACTAGTCACAGTCTATATCCCAGGAAACCCCACCCCTTACACCGTCCTGTACAAGCACCTCCTGCACCACTTTCCTCGCCTCCAATATCCAATAACCTTTTCCTCTTTTCACACACACACACACACACACACACACACACACACACACACACACACACACACACGCACGCACGCATATCTCCATAACGTATTGAATATATGTATAAGGATAAAATTTCTTATTTTTATGAAAAAAAATGTTTATTATGAATAAATATTTTATATAACCCTAATATTCCTTTTTTTTATCATTAATAAATGTAAGTTAGTATATTTCCCTAGTTGTCATTTATTGGGATCATCTCTCGCATTCCTCCTTTAAACACCTAAGATCGCACGAGGTCCAGTCAAAAGGATTAAGTTGCTTGATCCAAAAAGTAGGACCGACGTTTGCACTATCCTTCGGAATAGGTGTCATAGCGTCTCTTCGGGACGTTGACCCATATTCCGGGACCGAAAAGGTGCGTGCGACTCACAAGTATTCGCCTCTGTGCGTATACCTGTGAGATTGAGTCTAGCCGTCCTTTCATAGTCCTCTCCATTCTCCCTCATTGTCTCCCTCATCGAATTCTTAAGGGTTTGGACGTAACATCTACATTGTTATTTTTTCTAATTTTGTTCAAATAATTTTGACATTAAAGAATGTTTTTTTTTTATGTTAAAGAAATATTTCTTCAAATGTTACAATAGATGTTTTTTTAATAAAAAAAAGGTCACTTAACCTATTATTTTTAACATTTTTAAAGATGTTTTTAAAAATGTTTTTAAATATTTTTAAAAATATTTTTAAAAACATTGTCTACTGATTGGGGTTACTATTAATATTAATATGGATGACCTGTGCCTCTAGCAAAAAGTTAACGTATAAAATTTTGACTACAACTAGATCGTCTGCACACAGATAATGATTCATTTTTAATTGATTTGTATGTTGGTGAATGGGACCCGATTGATGTGAACTTTATATGATTTCATGATTGAAGTTGACGTCTTTTAGAATATGGATATATGCGCAACTACGTCAGATACTCATTTTTTTAAAACAATTTTATCTTAGACGCTTCTGCACGTTCGCTTGTGAAATGTTGTGTGGGTCATAATGGTTCAGGTGCATGTGAGAAATGTACTGTTGTTGGAGAATATATCGATGTATGATTTCTTTGGATCTGAATGCCCCATTGAGAACAGATTAATCCTTTACAAATCAAGATGATCAATTGCATCATACCGGAGTCACTATTTTACTTAGAACTGCAAATATGGTATTACAATTCAGACTTAATTCTTTCCATTTAGTACAGCCTGATATCTTTAGACGATTGCTTTCCGCATGAATGGACCCAGGAAACTTTCACCAGGAAAATAAATAAAACGAAATAATAAAACTACAGCTTCTAATTTACTTATATTTCTTGCTGCTTTTTGTCCAAGTGATTTTAATCGACCACTATTGGATTATTGGAAGATGTATAAAGACACAGAAAAGCGACGTTTATGTCTTTATAATGAAGTTTGTGTTGAGTATTTAAACGCATCCTGAAAGAAGACGTGTACAAATATCATATTTGTACTTATTACTTTTTATAAAAAAGTATATTTTATATATTATACTTTTTCAAGCTGCTATGTACAATTTTATGTAGTCCTGTGCTAGTTAACACTGTTACATCTAAACCCTTGGAAATTTTAAATTTATGATTTTATTGGAGAGAAAAGGAACAGAAATGGTGAGGATACTAGGAAGGATGGTCAGACTCTTATCTCGCAGGTATCTGCAGAGAGGTGAGTACGCACCTCTTTGTGCTTGCTTCGGAATATGAGTCAACATCCCGCAAAGACGCTATGACACCTGTTTCCTACGAGCGGTGCGATCGTCAGTCCAAATTTCGAGTCAAGAAATCTAATCCCTTTAACTCGGGACTGGACTGCGATCTTTGAAAAGGCAAAGTTAACGACTATAAGATCTTAGATTTTAAATTTGGAGAACGAGAGAGATATAAAATTATTAACATTGTTTATTATTACTAATCATTACAAATCTATATTTAACGCATTACAAGCTTAATACAGTACAATTATAAAAAAAATAAAGAAAAAGATTACAAATTAATAAATTTATTATTACGAACTAATTTACACATTAATTAATATGATTACTATTAGGTGTTGGAATTAATTCGTAGCGTTTTTAATGAAAGAATGTTATTTATTTCACATGAGCATTAAAAAATACATTAATGAAAGTACTTCCCATCACTTGTAAAACGCTACGAATTAATTCCAACACCTAATATAATAAAAAAAAGAAAAATTTATAAATTGCCGAGATAATTCTTATTAACTATTTACATGTTATTGAATCGTCAGAGAGTAAAGTTTCAGGGCGAGCAGAGCTGATAGGTTTTTGTTTATTCTATTTCGCATATAGTAGCGGAGGAAGGAGGAAAAAAATTGAAGAAGAATTCCACCGGAACTAAATATGGATGAGCGGAATTTGGAATAAATACCGGAATACGGGAATGAGGATGTTGGCCGATAATTCCACGTCAAATTTCTTGTGGATAAAATAATGGGGCCCGATCGTAAAAGTTCCCTCGGAAATAAGTTTAGTAATCCGCAGGAATTGTCTAACGAGTGACTCAAATGAGTCACTCTCTTGAAGATGGAAATAGGATCTTGATGATGGAGAAGGAATTTCTTCTTGGAAAGACGTTGTCCATGGAGTTCATCGGAGAAGAAGATTTTCCCCGGGGGGGGGAAACGGGATTGAGATGACGGATGAATTGGGTATTAGCGGAGGGATGCAGGGAAAATTTGTAAGGTTAAAGTGTTGGACAATACGAGGGAAATAGAATGGGAGAAGATACGCGGGAAGGTGAACAGGAAAATAATCGGAAACTGCTACTATAGGTAACGGCCGAATTGGAGACTGCGGTCAATCCGCTGGTGCCGACGGCGCCGGTAGTGATGTTGATGGACGTTCTCAGCAGAATTTGCCGAATTTTTTAAATTCGCCTGTTGGTGAAATTCTGCGTATGCCTCGTCCAACAATCTACGCACTTCAATGTAAGGTCGACTCCGGAGTCAACCTCTAAACGGGCATTGTTCCTTGATCGTGGCACTACGTTGGCAATGATGTTACTAAAAGTTTGCGGATAATAAAAGGAAAAATGGACTTACTATTTCGATAGGCCTGTTTCAATTATTTGGTGTCCTTTGTCTTCTAAAGTAGTAGCCCCGATCTCGGTACAATTAGCGAGGTTTTGAAGTCTTCTAAAATGCATTGAATTGTATCTATGTGTGTTGCTTGATTGATGCGAATATAGACTGATAGACTGCGAAAATGACTGACTGATTGAGAAGCAGAACCGGACATGGAATAGGAGCAGAAAAATAATGAGAGAGAGTCTCGTGGTGTCACACGATTTATATTGAGTTTTGGAAGGTTCTCTGATGGGACATGTTAAGTTGGAAAATCGGGGATTCGGGTTGGAAAGATTTTCCTGCTTTTGGTAGGAAATTTGTTTCTCGTGTTCCTACTGGCGAACAATTTCCAAAATTTGCTCCGCCCACTACAAGTATCAATCTCTTGAGAACTTATTGATGATACCTTCATCACCTTCTCTAGGTTTCAAATCTATGGTCCTATTTAGCGATTAGTTTTAAGGCGAGTTTAGTTTTAAGCTTCTCTTTTTGAAGAGAAGAAGTATTTCACTTATCGTCCTTTCCGAATGATTTGGTTATGATTTATTCGAAAACTTACATTTCCTCCTTTTTTTATCTCCGGTTTCTCTTTTGTTAGATATTTGAACGCGCGTTTTCTAGATAGTATTTGCTCCAAATTTTTATGATCGACAAAAGATTAAAACCTACTCCTATTATATTTATTTTATCGCTTCCTGTTATTGACGAGAAAACAGCCTTCAACATGTTGTTACGCGTTTGGAAATGTGACTTTTTATTTATTCAGAATCCCTGATCCGCATTTAAATATTATTTACTGAGCGTGTTTGAATCGAATTTTCTCAACATTTGTAATCTTATAAATTTTATTACCATGAATCAGGGTGATTCTGGTTTATGTTTTTGCCCATCTTTCCAAAATCGTTGGGAAAGTTTTCAACACGTTTTAAATATTGTCACGATCGCCGATCGGCGACCGTTAACGCTCGCGTTTCTTCTTGCGCCTTGTCCCAGCGATCATCTTGTCGAACGTTCGTTAAATGAGAAGATCGTGGAGTTCTGCCGGACGTAACAATACAATGTGTGATTATGCGCATGAATTGCTGTTAATATTTATCTGGCACTCTGCAGTTTTGAATGGCAATAAGTTTATAATATTCATTTTTTTGTCATTTATCACAAGAGTGCAAAGATCACGGTTCATTACATAATTTTAGTGTATTTGTATTCGACAATTTTTTGAAATCCTTAAAAAGCTCTTTGAAATCATGTTATAAACCTTTATATCAAACTGCTTATCGTGATTTGAAGTGAATATTAATTAAATTGTCAAGGGGAAGGAAAATTTTATCTTTTTCGAAGATGTATATAAACACTAAGGAACAATTTGATGACTCCTATTTTTGTTGTTTATTAGTAATAAAAAAAAAATTCATGCTTTATGACCAATCTTCAATTTTGTACCCATTGTTCCCTCACTATCGTTCGCCGCTCGACGGTCGAGCCGCCGATTACGCGGCTGGCGCTATGCCTCATAATATTATTTAAAAATCATTTTCATTTAGAAAACAATAATCTTCATTTTTTCCCCTTCTGTCAGATTTTTTTCTGAAGAACACGGCAAAAAGTGTAATTTCAAAAAACAATTTAATTGAATCTTTAATAAGTCAATCTAATACACGTTTCAATGATTTAAAAACGTTAGAAAAGATAAGATTTAATTCTTTTTGAAAATCCTTTCACTGTGCAAATCGAGAAACAAAGTCTAGAATTTCAAGAAGAACTTTACAATTTGTAATGTTGATATTTATATAAAAACACGACAAGAAAAGGGGGTCGAGTTCTTCAAAATTTTAAATGTATCGCGTTATCTACGACTAAGAAATTTTGGTTTTCGAATTTTTTCTATGTTTGGATTCATATATCTTTGCAAATGTTTCTTCTCTAAAATGAAGTTTATAAAAACGGATAAACGTTCTCGTCTGAACGATGCATTATTATCTTCGTTGCGAATTAGTTCATCTACAATCCTTGTGAATATATCATCTTTAATACCGTGCAAACGATCCAGAAGATCAAATTAACTATTCAAAAAATTAGTTGAGTCCCTTTGTATTAAATTAAATGTTTTATATTATAAAATATTTAGTCTCAAGTCACCAATAGTTTATCTTCATCAATTTTTTAATAAATTAGGCCTATTGAGAAAATCATTTAAAAAAAATGCATCTCTGCAATATCTCAAAGGTGATGTGAAAAACTATTATCTAAATTCTAATTATCATATATATATTGTCATTATAAAAATTATATTAAAAGTAAAATTTTTTACAAGTTTTTCCTAAAAGTACGCTATCAGCGTATTTTTTACTAAGGGATACTCCTGAGGCATAGCGCCAACCGCATAATTGATGACTCGACCGTCGAGCGGCGAGCGGTATTGGGGACAATGGGCGTCGCTTCGGGAATCAGTTCAAAATGAGCAATTAATTCCGACCACTATGACCTAAAATTTAGGACGTTTGACGAAAATTTTTGTTCTTGTTAATATTGTAAAATGAGGTAATTTAGTACTTCTAATTGGCAACAAATTTCATGAAATAGAAGGTAGCTTACCCTCTTTCTTCCTCAATATTGGATATAGTAAAAGTTTCAAATTTGGACGATGTAAGACATACAATTTCTGAAAAATATACAAGCCAAATGCTGGTTAATGCCTGATGATCAATTTTTTTCTATATATCATTGCTGCATACTGTGCCATTATGAGGATTCAATTGTCTATGTTTTACTTTCTGATACGTATGCTATTTATACATTGTTATAAGATAAATCTATTATATACCAGCTAATGAATAGTTAGTGGACATATTCGAATTATTGAAATAAAAACAATTTTAAATATTAAGCGTTTAATAATATATATGACTGTAAATAAAATCGTTATTCATAAAAATTTAATAACATAAATTTATCAAAAGTTGTGCACATCATTAAAAGTTTAATATTTAAATAATATTTAATTTTTATTTAATAATAAAATTTTTGTTATTTTATCTAATTGGTACATTATTTTTATCTTATAGTATTATTTCCCGTTATTTTTTAATAATTGTGTATTTATCAATTCTATCAAATGTAAACTGTCAAAGATTCATGAAGTTGCTCATCATGTAATTAATAATTGTCCATGTTGCTATTTATGTTTTATTACAAAATGCCTTTGTCGTTCGTTTATTTATTTTATATTTTACTCTCTGCTTTATATTGCAGTTTACTGTTGTGAAATTTGTACCAATTTCAGAAGATGATAATATTTATTATGAGGTTGCTGGCCAAGTGGTTAGTACAAATTGACAATAACATAATTGGAAACTGCTGTGCTTAAAGAATAATTCAGCAAAATTCAGAAAAATTAGTGCGTACCGAAGCAAAAGCAGATGAAACTTGACAATAATTTAAAGTGGAACTTAAAAGATATTATGGTATGTTTTATATAATAGTATGGTATGATATATAAAAGAAGATATATGAATTTGCAAATATATCAGTTCATAAACAGTTATAACTTTTCATCTACTTAATATTATATTTTAAATTGATCTTTTGAAATAAGATTTGTATACACAAATACTTTTAGATGTCTATATTACTCTCTTTCTTTGAAAAAAAAATCTTAATGATATGAGCTATAGTTATTAACAAAATCAGTAAATATAATATAGAATATATGATGACATATATATATATATATATATATATATACAGGGTGAATCAGAGTAGTTAAATCAATGTTTTATCCTATGAGAAAATTATCGACTACGCACTAACTATCGACTTAACGGTACAGATCGGATACGTAGATAACATTATGCGAATTGCTTTTATATCTGTTACTGAAACGTATATTGCTGTTAGAAATGCTGCAAAGAATTTTGAAGACTTATTATCTGCCTGTAAAAGTGAATCGGCTTGTCAGATGGACAGGAGAAAGAGAAGAAAGCGATGAACTCATTTATATCTCGGATTCATTTCAGTAACTCTGGAAATAAAAACGAAACAGGATAAAAGCTTCAAAATACCATCTGCTTCTCTTGTATCACCTCCTCTCCAGGTGTATGTTCTTTAGCGAAGTCTTCAAATATCGCTTCAAATAATATTATTGAATTAACAATTAACATAAAAAAAAGAAAGACAGTTACTGCTTCTCTGGTATCAACTGCAGCCACTTCTAAACGGAACAAATTTGTGCAACAAATTATTAATCATAGGTAATAAGTTGTTAAAAAGGCATTGGAATGGAAAAAAGCAATGTCTTTGGAAACTATACATAAGCTACCTCTGAAAAAGAAAGCAGTCAATAGCACATTATGCAACACAATATTATGTAAGGCACCAATAAAACTTTTAGAAACAGATTAGAGACAGGAATCTCTGCGAATTTATACTCTAATCTTCATCAACTTTGTCATCGTTAAACGCGCAATCTATTAAACAGTCATTAACAGATAGTAATGAAAAGTCAAATGAAAACAGCAGAGATTCTGATGAATCTGAAATCCCAGAAGCTTTATTATAGACTGCCTGGACATAAATATTACGTACTCACATACTACATACATCACTATGTTAATTAGAGGTAAAATTGAATTCACATTTTTGTAAACTGTTTTAAACATATAAATCCAAAACTTTGGTTCCGAACAATATATTAAGAAACATGTGTTCTATGTTTTAAATGTTTTTTATTGGTAATATATTATAGTAATGATTAAATTATTATTTACAGAACAGAAAGAATGCATAAAATTAGACTAAAAAGTAGACAGCATGAGAGCGAAATTTGATATGATATTTATTAATCAATCTAAAATTAACAGAATTTTAATGCCAAAAGAAAAAGTTCTTGCTAAACCTACAAACATGCATGTATTTCTTTTGAGTACCACAAAGCAGGTTACAATGTTTGAGAAATTTCTTTCAAATGACATTAACTTTTTGGACACAATAAGTAATGTTTAATATGCTTTTATGATAATATTCATTTATAATAATGTTACGTCCAAGCCTCAAGATTTTTTTATTTCGATGGAAAGAAAGAAAGAAGAGAAAGAATTAGAAGGGAGGGGGGGGGGCCAAGGAAGGACGTAAATGACATCGCTCTTGTAGATATCGTTCTGAGGCGAATGCCACAAGTCGGACGCACTTGATTATGTCCCAGATGTGAGTCAACGTCGATACGCGACGCTATTACCAAATTCGAGATTGTGAATCAGTCCTCTTTTAGGTTAAGGAACTTAATTCTTTTGGTCAGGAATTGGACCTGTACGATCTTTGTCAAGACGCAGCGCATTGGAAGGGTACCAAAATAAGATTTAAGTAATCATTTAGATATATAGATATATAGATATATATTTCCACCTCCCCTACCCACAATTATCTTTTTCCCCCTTACCACTCTAACAAGTAGCGTAATATAAAAAAGGAACAACTCGGAGGAACAGTATCAAGCTGCTCCTCGCCCTAATGAAATGAACTGCAAGGTTCACAAAACGTTGGCATTCCAAGAATGAATGTGGACACGGAGGAAACCCGCGAAACGCATAATCTTTATATAGAAAGCATCTGTGGAAGTCGCAAGAATATTATATATGTATATGTTTATATAATTTAAGTGTATCATTACAAACGCTAATTTGTTTAGATATTGGTATACAATACATCCTAATAGAATCTCTCACATAAAACCGGTTCTCAATAAATGATTCAAAATAATAATAACAAAATAAAATTTCAGATGGATTCTCGGATGATTGAACAAATTACAATAGCATTATTAATAAGTTAGACTCAAGAAACTTACGGAATAATAGGATATGATTGCGGATCACCATTAGCAAACATAACTACAATGTCATTACTTAATATCGAAGAATGATATACCACTATATATCACTCTTCGATATTAAGGTATGAACAAGACCCTAAAATATATATAACTCGTCCAAATTAATGAATTCAAATCCGTGAGTAATCCAATGTAAAGTAGAGATAGAATTGTTAAAAAATATGGAATGTTCTCTCACACTATGAATATGCACAATGGTAAATATTCGTACATACAAGAAACATCTCGCGAGGCGTGTGAAAAGATGCACATTATGGGATATCTCCAAATGGGGCACGTCCATATTACCGAACTAAAATCAAATCATACAGATTCTCGAGCAGCTACATTGGTAGGACAAATGGATAACGACAGATTGTGTAGCGGAAGCACGTATCCCTATGGAACATGGATCGATGTTATTGTATTAGCAACTATAACGATTACGCTATTAGATTACCGTGCCACTGTATGACTAAACACTAATCAGGTAATGTTACAATCAGGTGTAATTTGCGAATTTGTCTCTACCCATTGTGTAGATATTGAAGGAGAGAATACTTATTGAAATGCTTTACCTCCACACTTGTGGAATATCAAATTATGGTGTACTTTACATTGGACTTGTGGAAATATTGACGGACGATACGGGCGTACGACCTCAAATAATTTACACCTTAAATTCACAAGATATCGTTTATCCTTAATAAAAAAGAAGATAGAAACAATATGCGGCTATGTTTATAAGAACCGAACACTTAAAATTATTAATTTTTTAAACGACACCCGATAATAAAATTTTCAGCAAAATATATAAACTAGAAAATCTCGACATTTTTACCTATATGAATCTAAATTTGTGTATGTGGAAAAATATATACGCACCCAAATAAGCTAGTTATACCGAAATGTACTTCAATAAGTGTAATCTCGAACAGAAAATATTAAAAAACATCTTAGTTCTCGCCACTCATTCACCGGATGCTTTCGCTTTACCACGTAATACGAGGACCTGGATATATGGCTTTATTAACCGGAGAAGTAAGTAATACACATTGTAAAATGTGTGCCCGTTGAAGTAAAACTCGTCTCAACTCAAGAATGTTATGATCAATTACCCGTGATTAGAAATAACGAAACACAGTTTCTAACACCACAAACTCACATCCTGATGCGACAAGGAACACAAGTGACTTGTAACTCGCACTTGCCATGTACCTTCTAGGAGATTCATGGTATCGGTTTACGCCCCGGCCAGTAGAAACTTTATCATCCGTCATACTAAAACCAAATCAACTTGGAAATATATCAGCTCCGGATCACTCTCCACAAGCGGTATATATTCAGATAATGACCTAGAAATCTTACGAGATCACATAATGTTTCCAGTCGAACGACCATCAGTACTCAATACCGTAGCACAAGGAATGATGGACAACCAGGATTTGTGAATGGTTCGTTCTCTCTAACTATTAGATGAAGCATCAAATAAAAAAGATAGCCATGTCTGCCTGGGAAAAATTTTGGAACAGATTCTTAATTTTCAGAAACATTAGCGCTGAAATAATAGGAATATATATAAGGGCAAGAATTATAAAACTAATATTAGGTACAATCGTACATGGATATGTTCTGCATATCGTATATGGATGGTCAATGTTCTTAATAGGAGTCATTTGGGATTCACTTAAATCAATCTTTTACTACATCTAGAAAAGGAGAGACATATAAACAAGAAACATAGCTGCTTCAGCTCCCGTTCGAGCCAGAATCTAAAGGAATAAAATATTCCGAAGTATGAGATGATACGAGAACAGAATCCAACTATCTTGTCCTTCTTCCCAAAGAAGCCTCTATCTATATCCTTGAGCTAAAAGAGTAAATAAACAGAATCTCTTCTAAAACCTATTAAGCCTAAACTTCACTCCAAAAAAAACTTATAATTCTTTTCTATAGATAACAATGAAGATTACCTGCATAAACACGCGACTTCCAACACCCATTGAATGCACGAATAATAAAAGTGGACTCATCTATGAAATTTTTATTCAACTCCATAATAGTCACGAGGACTTCAAGGAACTAATAGACGAATTCACTCATCGGATAACGCGGCATAACCGATCCCTATCCTTATTACCCAATCATACTCACCTGGACGAGATGGTTGCGGTCCAAGAAGGACGGAAGTGGCAAAGGGGTATCCTCAATCAAATTCGAGAGGATGAAATAGCAGCGATCGCTCTAAGAGACTGAGGGCACATTATCGAACGACCCTGCCACGATCTCTGTATACTTGAGGATAAATTCCACGATCTAGAATGGCAGGCAATTCACTGCGCACTCGCTTACACTGGACCTGATCCCGCAAAAAAGACGTGGTCCCGACGAACAAGGCAGCTAATCCAATTTCTAATAGAGCGGCGCGAAGGATGGATCAGCATCGTGGGAAATATAAACGAAGAGGCTGCGCTTGTAAAACTAGAAATAAGAAACGAGTGTGGAAAAGAAATAAAAAATGACATTCTAATAAAAAAGGACATTCTAATAAAAAAAGACATTCTAATAAGTCTAGGCTATGCACAGCACAGTGAAAAAAATACTAGAAACTGTACAGCTCTTTATTGAATCGGCTATATTAAGAAGAAACTAAATACTTTTATCCACGACG